>CACRXK020000175.1:0-104700 GCA_902702795.2 Paramuricea clavata | reverse complement strand
TATTATTAATTTTGTATCACAATGAATGTTTTTGATGAATGTTTATGACAATGTGAACTCCAGCTGTATTCGACAGGCTGAATAGGCTAGCCACATGTACGCAGTGCGTACCTATTTTTCAACTATATTATTTGCATGGTCTGTATGAGTGAGTGACGATGACAAGAAAGCTGCGGAGAGATACAACTACCTGAAAATATACAAACAGAACTTCGACGTTTCCAGCGAAGACGTCGGGAAGTTAATAGTCAATTTCCTGCATCTCTCCCAATATACGCAGTTTTCTTATTTCCATTCGGGCTAGCCCGCATATATAAAACTTTCATAATAACTCATTAATAAGCACTAAATGCAAGAACCCCAAATACACTCTTGAAATGATTTGAAAATAATATGTAAAGCGAGCCTGGCACTGCAGAACAGGCTGTAAGGTGCATATCTTTCTAATTTGTAAGAAGTGTACGAGATAAAAAAACATGCCAAATTGTTTCATATTTCAGTGACTCACTGCGGTAATGTGGATCAAATATTCATGTGTCACGACAGGAGTGCATGTATAAACATAACGTACAAGTGTGACGGAATTAAAGACTGTGTTGATGATTCAGATGAAGATTGTGAGGGTAAGTATACGCTTTCCTACCTGCTTTCTTTCTTGTTCTTTATTAGCCTTCGTATGATAGTTGTATACAAAGTGGGGTTCTGGAGCGGGTGGTGCACTGAGCACCACCCATGACGTCATCATGGCGTCATTTCGTATTGGTCATATGCAAGTTATAATCTAATTTAACAAGCGTAGACAATAATTGCATTCCGTTATAACAACAGACCACCTGATGATTCCTATACGGATGAAACAGACTGTTGTGGTTTTTTGAGGTAAAACGAAAAACTATATTACGCTCTATCTATATGGTATTGAGCACTGTGTTTCGTAAACCAAAAACTTAAGTATATATATATATATATATATATATATATATATATATATATATATATATATATATATATATATATATATATATATATATATATATATATATATATATATATATATATATATATATATATATATATATATATATGAGTAGGTGTAAAGAGTGCTTAATAACATAAAGATAGAGCAAATGTAGAATTTCGCTTACCTCAAAATTCCGCAACAGTCTGTTTCATCAGTAAAGAACCATCAGGCGGTATCCTGGTATGATTCTTTACTGATGAAACAGACTTTGCGGAATTGATTCTTAACTGATGAAACAGACTGTTGCGGAATTTTGAGGTAAGCGAAATTATATATATTTCAAACACTCATTAATAATGCATAAGCTTATTGGCAAATCATGTCAACTATAACATGCCACGTGCAGTGGCTTTAAACCTGATAAAACACTCCTAATTAGTATTCTTTATATAAAGAATACTAATAAGGCAGTATCTATTGTTGTCGTGTCCTCATTAGTATTTTTTATAATAAAGAATACTAATAAGGTGATATATCTATTGAATTTGTATAGTCATATTTGAAGCCGTTTAATAAACTCGCAGGTCGTGTTTTATTAGGTCTAAAGCCACTCGCGCTGCGCGCTCGTGTCTTTAAACCTAATAAAACACTCCTGCTCGTTTATTAAACAGTACTTAAATTAAAAACTCATTAATAATTCAGGAGCAAAACACAAAGAAAAATCATAAACGTGTCGTGGTTTTATATGTGATAAAAAATTTTATTTCATAAACTTACATTAATTTACATAAACTTTAGCTTTGATTTTCTCGGTTTAAACAAGGTTTATTTTAAAAATTACTTCGCTAATGTACTATTTAAAGCACGAGTAGGAGTGTTTTATCACATATAAAACACGACGCGTAGCGGAGTGTTTTATATGTGATAAAACACGACTACGAGTGCTTTAAATGGCTTAAAAAACGATCCATCTTCTGATGAGTACATTAGCGAAGTAATTTTTAAAATAAACTTTGTCTAAACCGAGAAAATCAAAGCTAAAGTTTATGTAAATTAACTTGATTTTTTATCACATATAAAACCACGACACGCTTATGATTTTTCTTTGTGTTTTGCTCCTGAATTATTAATATATATATATATATATATATATATATATATATATATATATATATATGTATATGTATATGTATATGTATATGTATATGTATATGTATATGTATATGTATATGTATATGTATATGTATATGTATATGTATATGTATATGTATATGTATATGTATATGTATATGTATATATATATGTATTAGTTGTGTAATTGTACACTCTGTAATATGTTAAGATGAAAGTGTTCTAGAGTGTGTATTATATAATTTCCATACCAGCGCAAGCAGAAAGATGTTGTCTGCCGCGGCTGGATCTTGAACCCGCGACCTTCGAATTACTAGATCGACGCTCTACCAACTGAGCTACACGGTCAGACGGATTTAAGACTGGAAATTATGAAATATATACATATATAGCTTGTAATCCATTAACAGTCGTTAACGGATTACAAGCTAAAATTTAATTTCTTAATTGTTTATTATGGATAGAAAGGAATTATTGATTACGCTGGCGTAGACCTTAATATCGGGCGCGTGGCTTTGCGGGCATAAACTTGCACAAGAATTTAGATTTAAAACACATTTATTTCTTCAAAACGTTTTACAAGATTTAGTACAGTCTATTTCTAAGAGCCGTATCGTTTAGGTGTCTTTTGTAGAGCGGAGGACTGTAGTTCCTTAGATCGTTGGTTCGACCCTAGCTCGCAAGATTTAAAATGCAGGCGCTCTTTTTGGCGGGTGGGAAAACTTCTATGCAGCTCGGAGCCTAGCTGGAAATATCGAGTCTAAATAGTTCGGAGCCGAGTTCGATAGGCTCGGAGCCACTCTAAATAGCTCGGAGCCGAGCTCGATAGCTCAAAGCCATTCTAAATAGCTCGGGAGCCGATAGAATTTTTATGTGCTGCAAATTCTGGAGTTTATACTGACTTAACAAGCAGTTACCTACGCGTTAAAGCAAAGATCACTACCGCAGCAGGAGGATCCTAAGATATTGTATGATATCCTAAGATACTGTATAATATCTTAAGATAATGTATGTTGTCCTAAGATACTGCATGATATCCTAAGATACTGCATGATATCCTACGATAATGATATCCTAAGATACTGTATGATATCTTAAGGTACTGCATTGTTATCCTAAGATATTGACATCCTAAGATATTGTATGCACATGATATTCGAAGCCAAACTCGACAGGCTTGGAGCCACTCTAAATAGCTCGAAGCCGAGTTCTCAATAGCGCGGAGTCACTCTAAATAGCTCATAGTTATGACTACATGGGGTGTATAAAAAAAAACTGAACAGATTTGAAATTGGTCTCAATTTCGCAAATCACCTATTTGTATCCGTTTTTTATATATATAGCTTCCTTGGGTACTTATAATGTAGAATAATGAAAAAAATTTCTTGAAGTCAAATTTTGTGAACCAGGGGGCGGGTCTTTTCCAACAAATTAAAAATGGCTCGCGCACAAAATTTAAAAGTTGTAATCATATTTTGTGTTAATAGATGGAAAATTGGTCGGGTTTTTAATTACTGGACAAAATTTCAGACAATTTGGTTAAGTTTAAGCCCTTTAACTATTCGCGCAAATTTACATTTTTCCTAAAAATCAGCTATTTACATGCTTAATTAATGCCTTTGCCTAATTTGCATATGTTAGCAATATGCAAATTAGGTAAAGGCATTAATTAAGCATGCGAAAGGCTGATTTTTTAGAATAAAATGAATAGTTAAAGAGCTTAAACTAAACCAAATTGTCTGAAATTTTGTACTGTAATTAAAAACCCAACAAAGTTTCCAATATGATTAGAACTTTTAAATTTTGTGCGCGAGCCATTTTTAGTTTGTTGGAAAAGACCCCCCCCCCCCCCGGTTCACAAAATTTGAGTTTGAGAAATTTTTTTCATTATTCTACATTATAAGTACCTGAAGAAGCTATATATATATATATAAAAAACCGGATACAAATAGGTGTTTTACGAAATTGAGAGCAATTTCAAATCTGTTCAGTTTTTTTTATACACCCTGTATAGTCTTAATAGTCACGATTGCAGTCTTAAAGGGGCAGTGTCACCGATTTTGAACCTCGCAAATCTTTAGGAATCTTCCAAAAAATCTAAAAAGAATGGTTGTAAGTACAACATAAAACAATAAAAAATACAAAAGGCATGTACAGAAGTCTGGATGGTTGAGATTAGGCGAGGATTGAGATGGATTGTAATTGACATCTTGATTAATTGTTGGCGGACACTTTTTCAAGTTTAGGTCATTTGTATGAAAACGTCGTCTTACATGCTGCGTGGAAGTTCAAAGTTGTTTAATTAATACGATTCGTATATCATAACTGAACCTATTTATAATGTTTATTTTCAAATTCGCAGGTCAGACTTTGAATAAATAACATTTTTGGTCAAAAATTGGTGACACTGCCCATTTAATGGTCATGACTATAGTCTTAATGGTCATGTCGCTTGAGGGACGATATCATGTCACAAGTGAGCAAAACAAACGGGGGACAGTTATGATATCGTCCCTCAAGCGACATGACCATTAAAACTATAGTCATGACCATTAAGATTATAGTCATGACTATTAAGACTATAGTCAAGACTATAATCAAGACTATTAAGACTTTAGTATAAACCCACTAGTATGCTATCACATATCGCGCCTTCTGATTGGCTACGCTACTAGTAGGCTATTAGTGATAGCCTACTAATAGAAAATTCAAAATGGCGGAAAATTCGCGTTTTGCACTTTTGCCGAAGTGTCTGATGATTTTTTGGACGACTTGTTGAACAATTCTGTACTAAAAAACCGCGAAAAAAGCAACAAAAATATGGAATGGCAATTTTTAAGGGTAAGAAAATAGACAAAACATACACTCAATGAAATTTTAAAATTAAAATTGAATTTTGTAAAACATTTTACGCGAACAAAAACTAAAATATTTGTTTACCTTTAATGGTTTTATAATGTTTTTTGTGTATTTTTGTATTGTGTTTGCAGCCTAGTTGTAAATTAATGTGAAAGTTTATACTAAAACAATTAGACAACTCGGCCTCGTTGTCTATGAGCAAATAGTCAACTCGGCTTCGCCTCGTTGACTATTCGCTCATAGACAACTCGGCCTCGTTGTCTAATTGTTAATTAGTCATGACCATTAAGACTATAGTCATGATTATTAAGACTATAGTCATGACTATTAAGACTATAGTCATGACTATTAAGACTATAGTCATGACTATTAGTTGACCTGCACGGAAGCACATATTAATATCATTGTCGTGACTCAACCTACGCAAAATTGGTGATTCTTATTGGACGCTGATCCTCTTCTGACGTGTTAGCCATATGATAATTACTTGTCTCCATGTGATGTCTTTAATTTCTATAGCTATTGTAAAATACTGTATAGCGCACAGAATTGTTTGAATGCAATTGTAAGTACTGAATATTTGCATACAGTTTTAAAATGTCATGTAACGTAAAGCAAGGCGAAATGGATGACAACATGGTCATTGTGAATCTTACTATATGCTTAACATAAATGCAATTTGTAACGTGCTTTTATTTGTTTATATATAAATTATTAAATTTCAATGCTGCTTTCAAAGAGTCAGTGGAACAGAGCAATGTTGAAGCCCGATTGAACGCCCTCCTGAACACATTAGGGCATCTTTTCCAATCATTTTATCTGCTAATTGCTTTGACAACAACCTGCACCCACAGTTCCTTACCACCACCGCGACCCTACAATATCATGTGTTTCTTTCGTACACGGCGAGGTGGCATTTTACGTCCTACTTCTTTTAGCTTTCATGCATCTACATGTAGTTTACTTGTTTAGAAATTAGTGTCGATCGTTTGAATATGTTCGTCTTTGCAAATCCCATATTTAATGGAGTATGCTTTGTTTCTCTATACTAAATGTTAGCAGCTATATCCATGATTTAGCAATTTTTGATCGTTCCCTATGATTTTGGAATTTTTGATCAATTTAATGCTTTGATCGTTCCCTATGATTTACTTCTTTAACTATATGACATATGTGAATATGTGCAGGGTTTTGGCACAGGTTTGGTCTTTTGCTTGTAAGACTAAGATGGTATTGTCATACATTGTCATATTGCTGAAATGTTGTTTTTATGGACAAATTGACTCAGTCAATAACATCGACACAGGACAATGAGTATTATATATCAGACATCATAACACGCAAATTGCAATTGTTCTATATCACAATACGTGTAAATTAAGACTATGTTATGTGTTTTGACATGTGTTCAGTATATTTGCTTACCAAATATTGCAATCTCAATAAACCAAGTTTGATGCCGTTTGGCGTGAACTATTGAGGAGTTCTAGACTGTATCGGTTTCCCAACAACCTAACCGAACAACTAAACCATGGCAGGCAAGGGAGTTATTTAATTCTAGTTGATCATAAGTAACAAGTTGTTTTGCAGATCCAGCACGCACTGTCGCCACAAGGCAGTTTACTCTTTACCATGGGAACTGCATGCGTGGTCGATATGGCTATTAAGACTATAGTCGTGAACATTAAGACTATACTCATGACTATTAAGACTATAGTCATGACTATTAAGACTATAGTCATGAACATTAAGACTACAATCGTGACTACTAAGACTATAGTCATGACCATTAAGACCATAGTCATGGCCATTAAGACTATAGTCATGACTATTAAGACAAAAGTCATGACTATTAAGACTATAGTCATGAACATTAAGACTACAATCGTGACTATTAAGACTATAGTCATGACCATTAAAACTATAGTCATGGCCATTAAGACTATAGTCATGACTATTAAGACTATAGTCATGACTATTAAGACTATAGTCATGAACAATAAGACTATAGTCATGAACATTAAGACTACAATCGTGACTATTAAGACTATAGTCATGACCATTAAGACTATAGTCATGGCCATTAAGACTATAGTCATGACTATTAAGACTATAGTCATGACTATTAAGACTATAGTCATGAACATTAAGACTATAGTCATGAACATTAAGACTACAATCGTGACTATTAAGACTATAGTCATGACCATTAAGACTATAGTCATGGTCATTAAGACTATACTCATGAACATTAAGACTATAGTCATGGCCATTAATTAAGACTATAGTCATGACTATTAAGACTATAGTCATGACCATTAAGACTATAGTCATGATTATTAAGACTACAATCGTGACCATTAAGACTATAGTCATGGCCATTAAGACTATAGTCATGACTATTAAGACCATAGTCATGACTATTAAGACTATAGTCATGACTATTAAGACTATAGTCATGATTATTAAGACTACAATCGTGACCATTAAGACTATAGTCATGACTAAATTCAAGAGGGAGAGTGCCTCGCATGGGTGTCGAGTCCCGTTCGCACTCTTGCCGTTTGAACATCGTTCAATAAAGCTGTTAAAACAATAAAACAATAAAACAATAACTATTAAGACTGTAGTCATGACTAAATATATATCGCAAAATCCACAACGTATACTAGCCATAACGAAAATATGTTCCCTTGTTTTTCGCTTGGCCATGGCGAAATAAAGAAATTGTATACACATGGGGTGGGCGGGTTAATCACATTTTAATGACCATGTAATATGCAAATATCGACAACCATATATGTTAACTTGGGCTTAGCAACTGATAAATTCTGTCTAAAATATGTAAAGCGAGCCAGGCACTGCAGAACAGGCTGTAAGGTACATCTCTTTCTAATTTGTAAGAAGTGTACGAGATAAGAAACATGCCATATTGTTTCATATTTCAGTGACTCACTGCCGTCATGTGGATCACATGTTCATGTGTCACGACAGAAGTGCATGTATAAACTTATCGTTGAAGTGTGACGGAATTGAAGACTGTGGTGATGGTTCAGATGAAGATTGTGCAAATAGTAAGTGCACGCTTTCCTATACGCTTTCCTAACCGTTTAGACTTTGCGCCGACAAACGTACGTACAATGCATCAGCACGTATACTGTTGTAGAACACACGGCTGGTCATTCCAACAACATTACAAGAAAGAGCAACACAATTAGGTCATATCAGGCATCAGGGAATTGATAAAACGAAAAGCCTGTTTTAGTACCACCAGTTCATTTGCTTTATTGTATGAGTGCAATAGACTTCTTCCAGTACACCGAACTGGTCAATACTTGCTAGTGGTTATCGATACCTGCTCAAAATTCCCAGAGGTAGAAATAGTCAACTCAACCGAAGCAAAAACTTGCATACCAAAATTAGATACGATTTTTGCCAGATGTGGGAATACCATCAAAAATAAAAACTGACAATGGACCGCCATTTAATGGGAAATAATTTGAAACATATGCTAAACCTTTGGGAATGGACTTGTAAAACATGGACTTGTAAAACATGGACTTGTAAAACATGGACTTGTAAAACATGGACTTGTAAAACATGGACTTGATCTTCGAAGTTCAAGAACGTAACTTCTACTCAATGACAGATGGCCAGAAGACTTCCCTGCGGAAGAAGTTCTTTTCCATCAAAGTAATGGAAACACCAAGTGCCCATACCAAGCGACCAAACGATACGAAAGCCTTATCAACAAGTCCAGAAGAATCGGGGATTATCGGCGTCCCATTTCCTATTTTCACAGGAATGTTTGGCAAAGCTGCCACTTTGGTAAACAGCCCTTCTTATATCTGGAAGATGCCTACGACAGACACCCAAGATAAACCGGCCTTCGTGGTTCACAGCACCTCATCCGAGAACCCGCACAGAGTGATCGTATATCCAAAAAGCGGCAAGGTGACGTGTGACAAAGCGTGTGTGAATTGGTCAACATATAGTTTGTGCTCGCATACCTTGGCCGTATCTGAAAATATAGAGCGCCTGAAAGAATTTCTGGCACGGTTCAAGAAGCAGAAACGCGTCCCGAACTTGATTACTATTACCAACATCAACATGCCGCAGAATAAAGGAATTAAGTCGACGTGACACGAAAGAGAAAAGGAGCCGCCAATACAACACCAACCGAAGGAATGTCCGTTGTTGCAAGTCGTGTTGTTCACTTCACGTGCTTCCAGACTGGTGTAACATCGACAAGCGCTGGCTTTCATCGTGAAGTAACATTGGCAAGTCGTACCTTTTGGCCTTCGATGGCGCCGTTAAGCGTTTTCTTTCAGCACTACAATGGCGTCATTGTCAAGCGTTCCATTTCAGCCTACAATGGCGTCATCGTCAAGCGTCCTATTTCAGCCTACAATGGCGTCATCGTCAAGCGTTCCATTTCAGCCTACAATGGCGTCATCGTCAAGTGTTCCATTTCGGCCTACAATGACGTCATCGTCAAGTGTTTCATTTCTGCCTACAATGGCGTCACCAAGCGTTCCCTTTCGCCCTGTAATAACGTCGGCAAGTGTTCCCTTACGACCTGCAATGACATTGGCAAGCGTTCTCTTTCATCCAGGAGTATCATCGACAAACGTTCCCTTTCGACCTGAAATGGGATCGTCCGCAAGCGCCGTCGCTGAACGTCAAGCAGCCAATGTTTTTCGCCTGGCCATGGCGAAATAAAAAATCCACATGGGGTGGGCGGGTTAATCACTTTTTAATGACTATGTAATATGCAAATATCGACAATCATATATGTTAACTTGAGCTTAGCAACTGCTAAATTCTGTCTAAAATATGTAAAGCGAGCCTGGCACTGCAGAACAGGCTGTAAGGTACATCTCTTTCTAATTTGTAAGAAGTGTACGAGATAAGAAACATGCCATATTGTTTCATATTTCAGTGACTCACTGCCGTCATGTGGATCACATGTTCATGTGTCACGACAGAAGTGCATGTATAAACTTGTCGTTGAAGTGTGACGGAATTGAAGACTGTGGTGATGGTTCAGATGAAGATTGTGCAAATGGTAAGTGCACGCTTTCCTATACGCTTTCCTAACCGTTTAGACTTTGCGCCGACAAATTTACGTACAATGCATCAGCAGGTATACTGTTGTAGAACACACAGCTGGTCATTCCAACAACATTACAAGAAAGAGCAACACAATTAGGTCATATCAGGCATCAGGGAATTGATAAAACGAAAAGCCTGCTACGCGAAAAGATCTGGTACCCAAATATGGACAAACGAGTGAAAGAAATGGTAGACAAATGCATTCCAGTGGCGAAGGTGGAATATACGAGAAGTGTACGAAATAAGAAACATGCCATATTGTTTCATATTTCAGTGACTCACTGCCGTCATGTGGATCAAATGTTCAGGTGTCACGACAGAAGTGCATGTATAAACATAACGTTGAAGTGTGACGGAATTGAAGACTGTGGTGATGGTTCAGATGAAGATTGTGCAAATAGTAAGTGTACGCTTTCCTATACGCTTTCCTAACCGTTTAGACTTTGCGCCGACAAACGTACGTACAATGCATCAGCAGGTATACTGTTGAAGAACACGCGGCTGGTCATTCCAACAACATTACAAGTAGTCCGTGTGTTGTGACCCGATATCGTTCACTTTCATTAAGCATGTCTTAGATCTGAAATATTTTTGCGGGAACTAACACTTTCGAACACGCTGAGTTCAAATCCGAAAAGTTCCCACTCCGTAGACCCGCAGTTTTTTCACAAAAGGCTATTTCATCTTCACTAACTTCACAACAATTTTTGTCATTGTTCAACGATACGGATCGATGACGATACACGATTATGTCACTCAAAAGGACCAATTTCTATTAAACATTCTTCCTTCTAACAAAAGATCGGTTTTGCTCGACCATGACCATTAAGACTATAGTCATGATTATTAAGACTACAATCGTGACCATTAAGACTATAGTCATGGCCATTAAGACTATAGTCATGACTATTAAGACCATAGTCATGACTATTAAGACTATAGTCATGACTATTAAGACTATAGTCATGATTATTAAGACTACAATCGTGACCATTAAGACTATAGTCATGACTAAATTCAAGAGGGAGAGTGCCTCGCATGGGTGTCGAGTCCCGTTCGCACTCTTGCCGTTTGAACATCGTTCAATAAAGCTGTTAAAACAATAAAACAATAAAACAATAACTATTAAGACTGTAGTCATGACTAAATATATATCGCAAAATCCACAACGTATACTAGCCATAACGAAAATATGTTCCCTTGTTTTTCGCTTGGCCATGGCGAAATAAAGAAATTGTATACACATGGGGTGGGCGGGTTAATCACATTTTAATGACCATGTAATATGCAAATATCGACAACCATATATGTTAACTTGGGCTTAGCAACTGATAAATTCTGTCTAAAATATGTAAAGCGAGCCAGGCACTGCAGAACAGGCTGTAAGGTACATCTCTTTCTAATTTGTAAGAAGTGTACGAGATAAGAAACATGCCATATTGTTTCATATTTCAGTGACTCACTGCCGTCATGTGGATCACATGTTCATGTGTCACGACAGAAGTGCATGTATAAACTTATCGTTGAAGTGTGACGGAATTGAAGACTGTGGTGATGGTTCAGATGAAGATTGTGCAAATAGTAAGTGCACGCTTTCCTATACGCTTTCCTAACCGTTTAGACTTTGCGCCGACAAACGTACGTACAATGCATCAGCACGTATACTGTTGTAGAACACACGGCTGGTCATTCCAACAACATTACAAGAAAGAGCAACACAATTAGGTCATATCAGGCATCAGGGAATTGATAAAACGAAAAGCCTGTTTTAGTACCACCAGTTCATTTGCTTTATTGTATGAGTGCAATAGACTTCTTCCAGTACACCGAACTGGTCAATACTTGCTAGTGGTTATCGATACCTGCTCAAAATTCCCAGAGGTAGAAATAGTCAACTCAACCGAAGCAAAAACTTGCATACCAAAATTAGATACGATTTTTGCCAGATGTGGGAATACCATCAAAAATAAAAACTGACAATGGACCGCCATTTAATGGGAAATAATTTGAAACATATGCTAAACCTTTGGGAATGGACTTGTAAAACATGGACTTGTAAAACATGGACTTGTAAAACATGGACTTGTAAAACATGGACTTGTAAAACATGGACTTGATCTTCGAAGTTCAAGAACGTAACTTCTACTCAATGACAGATGGCCAGAAGACTTCCCTGCGGAAGAAGTTCTTTTCCATCAAAGTAATGCATCGACAATCATATATGTTAACTTGAGCTTAGCAACTGCTAAATTCTGTCTAAAATATGTAAAGCGAGCCTGGCACTGCAGAACAGGCTGTAAGGTACATCTCTTTCTAATTTGTAAGAAGTGTACGAGATAAGAAACATGCCATATTGTTTCATATTTCAGTGACTCACTGCCGTCATGTGGATCACATGTTCATGTGTCACGACAGAAGTGCATGCATAAACTTGTCGTTGAAGTGTGACGGAATTGAAGACTGTGGTGATGGTTCAGATGAAGATTGTGCAAATGGTAAGTGCACGCTTTCCTATACGCTTTCCTAACCGTTTAGACTTTGCGCCGACAAATTTACGTACAATGCATCAGCAGGTATACTGTTGTAGAACACACAGCTGGTCATTCCAACAACATTACAAGAAAGAGCAACACAATTAGGTCATATCAGGCATCAGGGAATTGATAAAACGAAAAGCCTGCTACGCGAAAAGATCTGGTACCCAAATATGGACAAACGAGTGAAAGAAATGGTAGACAAATGCATTCCAGTGGCGAAGGTGGAATATACGAGAAGTGTACGAAATAAGAAACATGCCATATTGTTTCATATTTCAGTGACTCACTGCCGTCATGTGGATCAAATGTTCAGGTGTCACGACAGAAGTGCATGTATAAACATAACGTTGAAGTGTGACGGAATTGAAGACTGTGGTGATGGTTCAGATGAAGATTGTGCAAATAGTAAGTGTACGCTTTCCTATACGCTTTCCATCAGCAGGTATACTGTTGAAGAACACGCGGCTGGTCATTCCAACAACATTACAAGTAGTCCGTGTGTTGTGACCCGATATCGTTCACTTTCATTAAGCATGTCTTAGATCTGAAATATTTTTGCGGGAACTAACACTTTCGAACACGCTGAGTTCAAATCCGAAAAGTTCCCACTCCGTAGACCCGCAGTTTTTTCACAAAAGGCTATTTCATCTTCACTAATTTCACAACAATTTTTTTCATTGTTCAACGATACGGATCGATGACGATACACGATTATGTCACTCGAAAGGACCAATTTCTATTAAACATTCTTCCTTCTAACAAAAGATCGGTTTTGCTCGAATCATTTTGAGTTATGCAATCTTATGCGTGTTGGACGTAAACAACATATCTTGTCTACAACTTTGAGAAGGTACAGATAACGCTTTCTAAAATCCTCAGTTCTAGAGATATCTCTATAAAATCACAAGGATATTAATATCAAGTCTTTTAGCTATGTCACTGGCCTGAAAAATAACTCTTTTAACGCGATCAAGATATTTAAAACAAAAGTAACGCGAAGCCAACGTAACGGCAAAGACAACGCTAAAACGAAATATTGTCGAATGGTTGCAGGTAGAAGACTTACGACAGGATCAATCTTAAATAACCTTAAACTATAAGAATAAATGTTCACATCAAAGACAAAGATCAGTCACAAAGTATAAAATATGCTCTGTAAACTTACCGCGAAGTGGAGAAATGTTTACATGAGCTGTTTATTTGATGATTTCGACGTATATAGAAGCCCTCTTTCCAATAATACTCGCTTATCGCACAGTATAACACCAACTCATGTAATAGTTCAAATGTAATGATAAGTTATCTCTTGAATTACGTCTTGGAAACCGTGTTGGAAATTTCAATGCTGATCCATTACATATCGATTACCGTTTTATATCTTTGTATAAAACATTTTGATCGCATGTAAGGAATTATTTCTCATCCCAGAGACATAGCACAAAGACTTGACATTAACGTCCTTGTGATTTTATAGAGATAGATCCAGAACTAAGGATTTTAGAAGGAATTATCTGTACCTTCCCAAAGTTGTAGACAAGATATGTTGTTTACGTCCAACACGCATAAGATTGCATAACTCAGAATGATTCGAGCAAAACCGGTCTTTTGTTTAAAGGAAGAATGGTTAATAGAAATTGGTCCTTTTGAGTGACATAATCGTGTATCGTCATCGATCCGTGTCGTTGAACAATGAAAAAATTTGTTGTGAAATTAGTGAAGATAAAATAGCATTTTGTGAAAAAACTGCTGGTCTACGGAGTGGGAACTTTTCGGATTTGAAATCAGCGTGTTCGAAAGTGTTAGTTCCCGTAAAAATATTTCAGATCTAAGACATGCTTAATGAAAATCTTTTTCTAGGCACTTTTCGAGGTCACAACATACGGACTAATATTTAAAGTAGCCCTATATACGCAAATATTGAAGAATACGCTTGTTGCCACGATGTTTAAAGCCTCGGTAACTCATTGCAGGGGCGGCACGACTCAGCAGGGTACGTCCTCAAGTAGGTGTCCCAATTATGTGATAAATTGACCCTTCCCTGCAATTATACATATGCATGTAACCGAAGTGAGATATTACAATTGCTCTTGTTTGCAATTGGAAAAAACTCTTTTCATGAAACCCTTCTATCAATAGGCATATATATCTATTTTTGAAAATTTAAACATAAAATAATTTTGGACATATTGAGTATATATTGCTCAGTAGTAGAAACTTGATCAAGCAAATGGTCAAAATACGTAAGCTTTCCTGCACTGAACAGCATCACAAAATGCACGGCCGACAATGTTTCGTTGGTCTTGGCACACTTTTTTCACAGGGGTAGCGACCGCTATAATAACAAAGTATTTACCCTGTTCGTTCCAACTGACTGAACTTGTTGAAAAGCGTGCATGCAAAGACTCATGCAGTGATATTGATTGGAAATTTACATGTTCTCACAAACGTTTTATATACAGGGTGTATAAAAAAAAACGCAACCTCGGAATTTCCTAAGAAATCACTTTGCAATTCTTAAGCATAAAAGATTTTAGGCCCGTGGGAATTGAAATCGAATTGCTAATAGATCATATTACTGTTGTTGTGCATTAAATAAATGCATAAATTTTACTTTATGCACTCGCGTACGTGTGCAATAATTTTGACAGTTGTGCTATTTTAAATTCCCAGGCGCCTAAAATCTTTTGTCTTTAAAACCATGTCGATTTCTTGGGAAATTCCGAGGTTGCGTTTTATTTTATACACCCTGTATACCACATCCACAATTTAAGCGTGCATGGATTGCAACCAATATCTCTTGGGAATTTAAAGCAATAAAATGGTGACCATGTTGGCAGTAATGAAAGCTTATGTGGAAAGATTGTTTTTTTAATTTAGTAATACAGAGAAAAACCTATATTTACATGCACTGACGAGTTTTCAGTCCTATAAAGATAAAGTAACACATGCCCAAGGCAAGCTTGAAGCGCATACCAGCAGTCAGCTTCTTTAGGCATATTAAGGAAAGCTAAGCAAGACATTTGAAGTGGCTTTCGATATCTAGACCTTGCTGTCGGAATGGAATCTGTCTCGAACTCTGATGCCCTTACTCATGCAAAGCGAGTTGAGTGTGGGCGGTGTGAAGGCGGCGATTTCAAAATCTAATTAGAATCACAATAGCACAATAACAAACATCTCGGTGATTAGCAGTCCACCCACTTACTAAGCTTATAAACATCTTTGTTTCACATCATCGTATGACGGAACTCCACTAGTAGCATGATCTAGCTTGTATCTTATTATTTGTTTAATTAAGCTTCAATACTTATGTATACCTCAGTAATGTTGCATCACATGCGTTCGACAATAGACAGTGTGTTGTATACTAGCTCTATATCAGCTACGTTTCTGAGATCAAGTAAGGTCGCACGAGCAAACCTGAAACCTGAACTCGTCAGAGTTCAGGTTTCGACTTTCACCGGCCTGAGATCGTGGGTTCGATTCTCGCTGCGGACACATGACACTTAATATGTGAAAAGAGTCAGTCAAGAGTCAGTCAATTATAAGATTTGATCCTTGTAAGAGCACCGAGACTCTGTAGGATGCTCCTAAAACTGTATTATTATTATTATTATTAACGACCGAACGCTCTACCGAAAGTCGTGTGTCTTAGCTCCGGTTTCCTCCCACACGGCATATGTTGACAGGGTGGGTTGGGATTAGCCCCTACCCTTCCTCTTCCTTTGTGTTCTGTCATTAGACATAAGTCATAAGGTTGCTGCCAGAGGCTCCCTTAGAAAGTCTTCAACTCTTGCAGGTTGAGCTGCATCCTTCGCAATTCAGCTTCGCTCTCAGCTGCAAGTAAGGATGATTAGCACATCCCGGCATGCCTTGCTTGCTTGCTTGCTTGCTTGCTTGCTTACTTACTTACTTACTTACTTACTAAATTACTTATTTTTTATATCGATAGCTATAACAGTTCTAAATTGTTCTGCCTATGTAGGTCCAGTAAGGGGCATCCCTTCATAGCCCAAGATTACTACAGGGTAGCTAAAATCAAACTGGAAGCACTGTTCTTATCAGACAGTGTGGCTACAGGTATCGAACTCTTAAGTCTTAATTCGCATGCAAAGGTACTGAAGCCACGTGCCTTATAAACGTTAGAGTAGAGTGCATACAACCTTGATCTCCCAGGGGGAATGTTAGATCTCCACGACTCTTTAATATCATTTCCTGCAATTGAAAGCACATTTTTCTCAAATTACTTTATAATACGGATTTATGTAGCCGTTCTGCAATGGAAACACAGTACATATACTGCGCCACTATATAGTTTCTCCTTCAAAATCAGTTAGCTTTTACGCAAAAAGTCCTGTTAAATTCAGATTTTGGGCAACCCTCGCCCTTGTGTTTCAAGGTAATACCCCCTCCGTTTTATAACCACTCCCCGTCACTTGCCACTTGGCCACTTTGCTGAACAGAACCAAAGAAACCAATTATAAGGAAAACCACTTATGTCTTACGCGAAGCGTCTAATGCAATACTTTGCATGCAGATATATGTATTGCCAGTGGTTGAATTATATTAAACAGACTATTTGCACAAATTTTGATATTTCGTGTTGCAAAACCGTTGGTCGAAAATTTTATGTATATTGAATGAATTCATTTGAATTGCTTCGGTGGTTCCTACCTTGGTGTTCTCATTAGGAAAGATATTAGAATTTTTATGTGTTATCTAATTACTTTTACAGTCAACAGGCGATACGGTAGAATGAGCTCTTTAATTTAAATAATGTTTAATAGTTGATGTGAGAACTGAAGAGAAGGGCAATATCCCCTTTCTTGCAAAATCGTGCAAAAAAAAAATAAAACAACATTTGACATTTGCAAAGCACATGTTTGAGCGAGTGATTGAGTGTGCAATACTAGAATTTATAAGCTACAGTGGCCCAATGGCAGTGAGTGGTTTATGAATCTCATCTCCGGAACGTACCAGCCAAGTTTCGATTCCTTCATTATGCATTAATTTGTCCGATTAATTAACACT
Organism: Paramuricea clavata; assembly: GCA_902702795.2. NCBI lineage: Eukaryota > Metazoa > Cnidaria > Anthozoa > Malacalcyonacea > Plexauridae > Paramuricea > Paramuricea clavata. The sequence continues at coordinate 87,069 of CACRXK020000175.1, read as the reverse complement.
ATTTAGGCTAAGTACTATAACATCACAGGTTTTTTCATGCATTCAGATGGCTGTATGCTTACCTCCGGCAGGAGTTTATTTTTTGTTCATCCGAGTTTGTAGATATGTGTGTTTGTGCGGTTTGTTCGCCTGTCAGCACGATAACGTAAAAGATATGAAATGTATTAATTAGTACAAAAATTTGTAGGACTAATGAAAATCCCAAGGACAAATGGAATAAATTTTGGTTATATTTGAATGAAAATTATACGAGAAATTTGCGAAAGTTTGTCTTGTCTTGGGCAGAGGAAATTTAATGCGTAATTATCCCATTGTATAATTTATGCATGTCGCTGGCTGAGGTATGCATCCTCTGAGTGCTCTCTAGTTTCCCCCTGTAATGACACTGCCTCTATAGAGAACAGTCAAGATGTGATAGGGCTGTCAAGTTTAATAAAGTCAGATGAGTTCAGTTCATGGCACAGATACTCAAACTGCAATCTTGAGATCACGCTTGAGACCATTCCTCTCAAAACTGCAAAGTTCATGTACATTGAGGAAACAAACTTCGTGCCCCCGTCTCCTCCAGTTCGATGCTGTGAACAATGCGGAACGTCCGCGAAACTGAACGTTTTGTAGTTTTTACTGCCAGCTCAATATAGTGAGTGTAGCATGATTTTACATGAAATTTATCAATGGGAATTTTGCAGCTATAGAGATGCAGGGAAAGGCAGACCCCACCAATTATGTCCAAGAATGTGGCTATGTAGCTGCAGTACATATATTCACATTACAATATATATTACTATCGTTAATTGTACATCTGTGGGAAATCTACAAGGCCAACATGTTGGTCCAACGTCATCTGATCTGTAACATTGTTGCATGCAACATTGTTGGCCTCGTTTGAACGCTGTGTTGGGTAATGCTGGCTTAACTTTATTTAAAATCCTCATCCATTATCGTCAAACATTGTTGGACCAAAATTCTTGGACGATGTTGGTCTCGTTCGAGCGCGGGGATTTAGAATTCAAAATTATCCTAATTTTAATGATTGCCTTGTTTCCCGCGCTAAACAAAGCGCGCCAAAATTTTAAGATCCTTGCCGGTAAGACGGTCGAGACGATCAAAAATGTAAACTGAGGTGCTGCAGAGGTCTGATAGTGGTAACCGACTATCTTGCTTTATTGGTTACAAAATAGATTACATTCGCGGAATAGTGTTTCTTTCACATATACAGTCTGAGCTTGCAGAAAATTGGCGCATTTAATTTCTGCATAGTAGATTGGAAAACAGTTAACTATTTGTCACGGTTTAGAAGCTCAATTGAATAGGTTTTAATAAATGACTCGATTAGAATCGTCGCAATGAGTGCATTTGTCAACGCTTATGTGATTTCAAAAGAAACTAATGTTCTGTATCGTGCACATTACATTTTAAGCATTGCAAATTAATCTTATATTGGCCCGCAAGAGCATTGCTTTACATTATTAGCACACAACATGCATACAAATGTAGTAATAAGCTCACTCTGTCATGTCGTATAACGATGAGTACAAAATTAATCAGCAACCATTTATCACTCACTCATACAATTTCAAAAGAACCTAATGTTCTGTGCAGTGTACAATTACATTTTGAGCATAGGAAATTACTTATATATTGGCCATTGCCTTATACTCTTAGCATACAACCAAAGTTCATATGTACAGATCGGTAAACCTATTTATTGAACATAATTGAAGCTGGTGCATTCGGCAACTGCATGGCAACTGTGCTAATATCCTGTAATTTGATTAATCAGCCTATCAGTTCAGTCGACCTTGTCGTCCTTTTAGTCAATGTTTTCACAAATATGTATGGAAATACACCCAGATTTCTCAAACGTTTTCCAAATCGGTAAAATCACCGCTATTCCAGCAACCTAATAATATAGGAAATTAATAATATAGGAAACAAAATCTATGAATATGGCTAGTCGCCATTTGATCCCTTCAGCAGCCCCTTATATTTCAGGGCATGTACTTGCAATTTAAGGGACCCTCACCGCTTAGCGCGGGAAAAATAGGATATAAATTAGCATAACCGCCTTCACTTAACCAAATTTTTCACAGATGTAGAACAGATGTTATATTGTAATGTGAAAATACAGAATAGTGCACAGCAGTTGCCTAAAAGTTGTGCTTTTCAATGAGTTAAGTGGAGAAATTGTGAATTAACAGCATTGTACCACAGCCGGAAAGTTCACATCTGTCCAGACAGCATGAGCTCTACCTTTGAATTTATCATATGAGTAAAATGTTAAACATGTCCGAATTTATTCATACAAACCCTAACCCTATAAATCTAACGCCAACTCTGAACTCTAACCCAAATCTAATCTTAATGTGACGCTCATTTTATAATCTAAACATGACGACCTTTTTTTTAAAAGAAACTTCTGGTGATTCAGACAAGATTTTTTTGAAAAACATTGGGCATAGACATAGTTATAAACAAGCTGTTGAGGAGATTGCGTTGAAGTTGTCTATGATTAAGCTGCCAGCTTAATGTCTATTCTTAATGTACTCCTGCATGTCTATTCTTATCAAAACATTAGAAAACAAAACGTCTAATGATTCAGGCTAGATTTCTAGAAAAATAATTTCAAGTTTATAAACAAATTTTTCGTTCACCCTGGATAACCATTTCGTATCATGATAACAAAGATAAACAACTTAACTTACTTAATTCACCAATATCTCATATGTAAATGACGTCACGAAGATTGTCCGGACGGAACTGCCAGAAATCTCATTTGCAGTGACCTACGAAAAAAGCAATACAACCAACTAGATGTCGTACGTATTGACGTCAATACGACGTGAAGTTGGTTGCATTACTTTTTTAGTAGGTCACTCCAAATGAGATTTCAGGACAATCTTCGTGAATGCATGCGGGCGGGCGGTCTACCGATCATTATTCATTATCGAGAATACAAAAAACCATCCGAACTAGGGTAGGCCAAAAAAATTCTTGCAGTATTCACTAGCAACTCAAATAAACATTTATAAAGTAAATAGTCTTGATGATAAGTCATCAGCAATTTGCAAGGAAAAGAACGGATAAAAAATTTTATAAACGGTTCACACCGTCCCATCTTTCCATATTCCATTGATCAGGATTTAATATCAACTGAGCTAGCGTTGTGAGAAAATGTGAATATTTCCGTATACAAACCCAAACAAGATTACCGACAGCTGATTAAATTTGTATATTTGACCAAAAAATCAAATAATGTAAACAAGATATCAATGAAGGACTAACTGAGGACGTGTGTACATTAATTATAAAGACACTTGGTGAGTTGGTGTTTTAAAACATTATACACTCTTTAGAATTATGGTTATATTTTTTGATGACCATGTAACCATAATTTATTATATTCAACATGGTTAACATGTTACTATTGTGCAAATTCATGTTAGACCATTTTAATTAGCGAAGTAATACCATTATTTTATATAGTAGATAGTGAGATACTGAAAAATACACAGCGAGATATTTTCCATATCTTCACTAGTGAAGATATCGATCACGTGACTTTTTCCAATTTGCTTTTGAGCGTGAAATTTCACAATTTTTGGTTGGGACTATATATTAATAAACAGAACATTATAACATTACACGGTGGCTTGAAGATATGACTTCAATTTTCTTCTCGAGTTAAAAACAATATTTTACTCACTCGCTGCGCTCGTTCGTAAAATATTATTTTCACCACTCGAAGATAAAAGGCATATCTTCGCGCCGCCGTGTAATATCCTCTATACTGTATATCATTATTACATATCATGTATGGGGATTTTAATGAATATTTGCGCCGTTTTTATTCCATATTTGTATTATTCTCATTGACCTTGAGATGCTACCGAATACTTTGCAACCAATTTGAAATGACCATAACGTTTAAAATGTTGGTTTGACAGATAAAATGAGACCTACAGTCTGACTTTTGCAATGTGAATTGATTTTAATTAGTTGTCTGTTTCAGTCAGTGTAGATGACAACTTTTACATGGCCATACGGCAGCACTACCCCTTGCGATAGTAACTCCTAGTACCATGCACTATTTCATGCTTGCAAGAAATCTACAGGAGGTATTGTAATGACGTCATACTCATTGCGTAGAAAAGATATTTATCCCCGGAACTACGGCAGCATTTCGTGTGTTTACGTAAACAGGTCATGGTCGGTATGCGCTTGCCCCGAAACAATACACTATTATAGTATTATTGACAGCGGTGTTTCCGATCTTATTTACATTTTACAAGGCCAAGGGTTTAGGTGTAAATTTTTAGTTTTAGCTTTCGCGATTGATACTAATATATGATGCATGCATGGTTGACAAGGGTTTGTGTCTTGAGTAATTTAGCGCAAATGCCAAAGCTTATAACTATTAACTAGCATAAGTTTAATATGTACTATATTAAAAACATTTTATATCTGATAAAGTACGGACTGCGAGTATTTTAAATGGCTTAAAAATGGATCCAGCTGATGAGTTCAAGTAATTTTAAAATAAACGTTTAACGTTGTCTAAGCCGAGAAATGTAAATGAACATGATTTTTATCATATGACGATGGTTGTGATTTCCTTCGTCTGTTCCTCATGAATTATTGATGAGTTTTTTTAAGAATCTGTAATTGGTCTCAGATGTTGCGGTATTCCCAGCCTTGTATGTTGTATTATGTTTTTTGTACGTAGTGCATTACTGAAGGCAAAGTTAAATAAATTCAACAAAAATTATTCAACATGATTTAGATTGCCTCGATTTAAGCCTGGTTCACATATGCCTGCGGCATGCCTGCGACTGTATCATTATGCCTCTACTTGCCGCCGAAATACCGGCAAAGTTGAACTCAAGTCAACTTTCCCGGCCTACCGCCGATGTAACTGTGGCACTGGAGGCAATCGGCGAACAAATGTTCACATAATCTGCGTTTTAAAGCTACCATCGGCATCGTCGCCGGTACGTCGCAGCATAGTCGCAGGCATGTCGCAGGCATATACGTGAACCAGGCTTTATATGTAATTACACATTCTTATACATTGTACTAATATAATATAATATAATATAATATAATATAATATAATATAATATAATATAATATAATATAATATAATATAATATAATATAATATAATATAATATAATATAATATAATATAATATAATATAATATAATATAATATAATATAATACAATATAATATAATATAATATAATATAATATAATATAATATAATATAATATAATATAATATAATATAATAAAATATATCAAGTACTATATATTTGAACCTTACTATTTGATATTAATTAGATCATTGACTTTAGAAAATTTGTCCCGGCAGGTTTTGTCTATTTTTGACAACAAAGCTCGGCTTGTCGAGTTAATATGCCAGGCCAAGGTCAACGATCGCAGGAGCCCCAGATTTTCTGACGTAGGTCAGCCCTCATCATTTGAATAGTTTAATTAAAAACGTATTTGGAATAGGGTTAACTTAATGTTTAAGTTCCTTGTTTAAGAAATAGAAAACATACGAATCTTCTCATTTCATGGGAACGACCTGAGACTGCAATCACGGCTTCAATTTTTGAATTGCAGAATAATTAGAAGCACTATCTAGTGTATATAAGATATCTATGGGCCAATGTCGATCGTTCAGTACAGTACCAAAACTACGTATAGGCCAAAGCAAGGCAAACGAGGATGAAAGTTTCATGAAGAGAGTTGGCAGTCACGCATTATTATACTGCATGGGGACATTTCCGAGCTTTAGGTTAACACAATAAATACTAATTTTAAAAATATTTATAAATTTTAAAAATACTAGGTTTAATGAGTGTTCGGCTTCCAACTGGGATTTGCCTATTTTTAGACTTTTTATGGAAGGGTATTGTAGATGAACTTATCGAATGGAAATCTTAATATTTAGTATTAGACATAATCAGGAACAGCTGAGTCGAACCTGCGGCCCTGCGACCCGCTGCAGCACTCTAACCAACTGAGCTACTGAGGCCAGTTGTCGAGCTCTAACCACAAGTTCATGTAAATATACTAGGGTATACTGTCGTATAGGTTATGGGTAAATATCAAGATTTAAATATGCGTAACTATAAATTACCAACGCAATTTGATTCATATTTTAAAACTAATAGTGAAATTCATTATTGTCGTTTTCAGGTCACTTTTCAGCGCGCGCGGGTCCGAAGACAGCGAACTTGCAAATTATGTTTCCAAGTTTGGAAATTATAGGCGTGAACTTTGACGAAGTTCGCAAGTTTATTTCAATGTTCGAATTTCTGTTGTAAACAAGTGTTCCTGGCTCAAGTTAAATTATTGTACTAACAATTCAATGGAACGTTCTTGGTTCAGTGGTCTATCAAGAAGGTTTGTATATATATTTCATTGAATTGGTTATTATTATTGAATATGAACACTCCATTTAAATTTGTTTTCAAACAAAGTTCAAACATTGAAATGAACTTGCGAACCTCTTTGCAAAGTTTACGCCCAATTTGTGAACTTGGAAACGTAATTGGCAAGTTCCGCAACGAACTTGGGACCCGCGCGTTGAAAATTAGTGACTTGAAATCGAGAATAACATTACGCTTGACTTCAAACTTCCGAAACATACTTTAAGAACAAAAGGAACTGAAATTTGTAATAACATTACCTAAAAAAATTGATAAAAAAGAAGTCAGCCATATTATATTGTTGAAAATATTCCTCAGGTGCCACAATATGAATAAAATATTTGTTACTTAAATTTTATTGACGTACTTATTTTGTAAAATTGGATTCAGAACTGTTAGAAGGGAGCATTCACTTGAAAAGCTCACCAAGGCTTCAGAATCTGAATCTTCCTTCACAAGGTACCGGGAAATATTTCAAAAAAATTTCTACGGTCGACTATGTAAATATTATGTAGGGGAACAAATAAATAGAAAAAAACAAAAACAAAATACGTCATAAAATTTAACCATGCCTTATAACTATTTGTCATCAAATGATCCTAGCTATCTTTTAAACACTTAAAATATAGGAACATATCTCCTTATGCAGATATAATTTCATCCTGAACTTTAAAGAGAGATATCCTGGGAATGACCAGGCCGGATTTACGACATCATTTCGTGATCTGTAAACAGAAAACATCAAAACAGGAACTGATCGAGCCAACACCCTTGGAGCCGAAATCTGTAAACAATGACGTCAGCAAGTATTCCGGCTTCAAGTGTTGCGTGCCCCACAAAATTGAATGCCACTCGTCAGAGGCATTCCCAGATGTGCCCTTTATACTTTATTACTTGATTGTAAAAAGCATTAAAAAATATCTTATTCGGTCGAAAACATTTTCATCCATGAACCAATTTATCATCTATACCATCCCCTTGCAGACCACCTGCTTATAACTAATGAAGGTCTCCTATAAAGCTAATTGTATATATGGGCATGATTTTTACATCAGATATAGTCTGTCACGATATAGATAGTCAGGAAGCCCGGAAAACATATACCTTTGTCTGATGTTTAACTGTATTCTGTACCATACCATGTGCAATTCAACTGACAAACCCGGCCATTGTCTCAACTTCACGAGATACTCGATTCATCGTGGTTGCACGTTTCATCTCAACTATCCGTATGGACCTATTCCCTAATGGACAAAATTTTGATCTAGACAAGTCTATTGATACCTTTTTTCAGACTGAAGCGGTATATTTTCCCGTGCGTATAATAACAAAATAACTGAAAAGCGGCAAACTTCGCAGGGCTATATTATCCGCATTTTACAACATTTCGCAACGAAACTTTGGAATATTACTAATTTTGTGATGCTCTTTCAAGCTGTGATGAAATTTTTGTCTAGATTTGTCTAGATCAAAATTTTGTCATTAAGGAATAGGTCCATTGGACGATTACAAAAACACAATAATCCATGGCTTAATCGTCATGATCGTCATATCTTACATTTGAACATTGAACATTTATTTAAACACGGTAAAATCTTCAGTGTAGGTACTATTTACAATAAATCTTACATCTACTAAACTAATTTTAATGCTAAATACTACTATAAAACACACTGATTTCCAAGATTGCCGTGTGGGAATCCCGTCATAGTGGCCAGAAAAATCGATTGATTTCATTTTTGAAATGCCTTGATAAATGAATTATCTATACGTGTAGAATGGGAGAGCGTATATTCCATAACCGTGCCCCCACTGTAGCAAAAACTAAGCTTCCAATAGTTAATAGTCCGTATACGTGATTTCGGTAAATGGCGAGTCAGCTTCATTTCAGCATTTCTGAAGTTATAGTCTGTGCTGCGAAATAAAAACACATTTTGCAAATACTGGCTGTATCTGGCTTATTGCTTGTGTTGCACATCAATTTTGACTTGTGCTTTTTTCTGTGTAATGATAAATTGTCCCAATGCAGACCGGTTCTCTAAGAGAATTATAGAACTGCGTGACATCGTAACTGGACTTCGTAATCCGTGACTCTGGCACCCTATTTTGGATCAGATTATGTTGTCATCAAGCATCTTAATTAGTTACTGTATTGTGCAGTTAATATTTGATTATATAGTATAATCTGCTGTAGTATTCGCCCTAAATGTTAATTAACTTTCTAAGTAAACTTTTCAGGTATTTTCCAGTGAGTTGCACGAAGGAACATTTGGAATTTCAAATTACAGAGAAAAATCATAGGTATGATACAAGGTAAGTGGCCCGACCAATGAATAATATTGCCACCAAAATAAAAATACCGCTTTTTTAAGTGATTTATAATGAAAACATGTACCATATTGTAACCAGCCTGTAGTCCGGTTTACTATATGTCCGCTTTATCTTTGCCTATATATTTTTAACTTCGAATGTAAAATACTTTGTTTTTTTGTAGTTGTACTATTAGTTACAGTAGTTTTACGTGATACGCGACCACCTCACGCAAAAAGGTTGATATAGTAACAGTTGTTTGTTTTGATATTTAGAACATTGCGGCGTATATAATCATAAAATATCGAATTCAGTTGTTGACGTTCAGTCTGATATTGCATCAGTGACCGCGCCAAAATGTAAAAAACAACTATTGCTATCAACGGAAAATCGCTGTAAAGTTCAAAAACTGTTTGGAGATGAAGATTTACTGCGATTTAGCGCAGGCTGAGATAAATCCGAATAGCGCGGGTGGAGTGGAAGTTGCTACAGCCTGTAAGTTATCATACACTCCGGTACTGTCTTCTATGGGCGCTGTGCCAAACATTTTCATAATAGTGCATACTAACAAGTAAGGTGATATTTTGGAAAACTGTAATAACCATTCCATATGTTACAAACGTAAAGGTAAAATGTATATTCGTTTCTCGCCACATTAAATTTGGTCAAACTCGTGAATCATCCCCTATATAGGCCGCTCGTGATCAGATGTTGCTCGTTTGCCGTTGAAGACCCAGCACGGTCCTGCTTAATTGTATACAAAACAATCGTTCGCCGGAAAAGTGTCTTTTAAATTTCGGCGGAAATTATATTATAACGATGCACGGTACTTATCTTTAGCCTACTAGTAAGTTTTTTTATAAGAACTTGAAAAACAACACGCAAACTCCAGCTTTAGGGCAAGGGGAATGGACAAGGGGAGCTAAAGCCTGGTTCCCATGCATATGGTCGTACTGGTGGTAAAAATAGAGTCACAATCTTTCTCAACGCGGCCAGTTTATAATAGTTTATACCTGTAAACCACGTAAGTATTCTCTAGTTCTAATCACCTCGCGTATTTTCAGTCATAAAATGTTGTATTTCAGCTGATGAGGACTGAAGATCGTGACTCAATCTTTATTACGACCTGATATGGAACAGGCTTAACATAAGGGCTAACTGTTCTCCAAGAATTTATATTGTACACTGTGAATTCATTTCAAGAAGTTGAATGAACTCCAAAAGTGTTATCCCATCACCGTTTTTGGTTTCAACTCCTTGAAATTTGTAGTGTACAAGCGCATTGCATCTAGAACTCTTTTGGCAACGAATTTCGTGATATTGCATGCTCCAGGAAACTGTTAATTACTCCTGATCAAATTCAATATGGCGGATATTTGTAAGGGCATATGATTCGTGACATACGTGAGTACCTTCGAGATTTCTCTACGTTTTAGGCAATCAAATATAGACAGTCATATTTCGGTTTCAGTGAATTTCTCAGGGTACTAAATAATCTGTAAGGAATAGAATCTCGGCTATTTAGCCTTTATAAAACGCAGTGGCGTAGCGGTGGCACCCTATAATGACTTCGTTCCAGAACTGAATGACAAGAGCTGGTGTGCAATGAACAGAAAATCCGGATAGAAGCTGGTGTGCAATGTTAATTCGGATCAAAAGTGGGCTTTTCTCATGTTTATGGCTTTTCATCAAAACTCGTCTAGGAATGCGAGAAATGCCGTTCTAAAGAACCTAGAAATCCAGGGAAGCATAGATTTCTTTCCTCGCTCTCTTTCTCTCGCATTCGCCCCCCCCCCCTAGTTTCTCCCACCCTCGCCCTCCCTCCTACGATTCTCGTGCCAGTGATGCTCGTGTTCGGCCCCCCCCCCCCCAAGTCAACAATTACTTGGCAATAGGCCACCGATAGAACGTGCAGGCCAAAGTGTTTACTCAATTAAGTCATTCCAGCTGAACGGACTCCTAAATTAAGCATGTACTTATAAATAATATTCATAAGTGCATGCTTAATGTACGAAGTATCTTGTTATGCTGTAAACATTGTATAATTGAATCATGATTGAAAGCTTGAAATCTATTAAAGCCTCATACCCTGCAATTCACTAACTTTGCTAAACGCCTGAATATGAAAGTGGGACACATAATTCATGCTGGAAAAGCCTACATGTACAAGGCTCTTGCTTAAGCGGTAAATTTGAACTCAAAATATAAACAACTTTCATAAAGACTTCATTAATCTCATGTAAGGCCTCTTTTAACATATCAACTGGCGATACAACTCCCAGTTAATTAATTAAGGAAAGTGTTTTCTGTATTCTTATGACAAAACCTTTGTTTTGCGTATGAAATATGTCAAAAAGTTGTCTCTGAAAATGCAGCAAATCAAAAGCCACAGAGGTTCAAAAATACAAACATTTTCTGGAGGGGGACCCCCTACAAAACTTTACACTTTTCCAGTCCACCCCCTCCTAATTATATCCATTTCCACGGCCAATTCTCTCCCCCAAGGAGAATTGGCCGTGAGTTCGTGAGAGTAGAACCAGCGACAGCCGGGCATGCACATTTGCATTTACGCAAATTGCTCAAATATCTGAACGCGCAACTGAGTGGAGACTTGAGATCGCTTGAAGCTCTCGAAACCTGAAGAAAGCCTTGCAAAGAATGCAAAGAAAATGCCACATGCATTCACATCATTGCATATATCAGTGCTGCAGTGTATAGCTGTCTTTTACCAGATAGTGGAGTTGATGCATTTTCCTGACCATGCATACGTTCTCCTTAGTCTAGCGGACAGGTCAGAAAATCATGCACTTTGTAAAGAAAGCACTAAATTTTGCACAGACGCTGTAATAGCATTTTATGTAGCAATAAGATTTAACTCTAGAGCGGCATCTCAGATTTATGCATGGTTGTGACAAAACAGCGTCCTTATCTCTATATTCAAAAAAGGTGAAATTTCAAGTTCCCTTTGACATATATCATTGGAAATATCACAAACAAACTACATATACGGTACAACATATACAGTGAGTAGTGTGCCGTTTAAGCATTTGTGCTCCTTTTAATAAACTCATTATATTAACCTACGAGTTTCAGTTGAAAGCAGACAAAAAGTAAAAAAATGATAACTTGAATTGCCATGTTTATTTTTCCTTCTTCGTTTCCAGACCCTGTTCCTGGTTTGTTAACGTGCACTGCAGAAATTGCACAGTGTCCAAATGTCAAGAAAATTTGCAGTGCTCTTAACCAATCAGAATCGAGTAATTGTTTTATATAAATAAGTTATGCATATGTTGGATGGACCTCGCTGATCGCCCTCTAGCGAGGACAGTTGAACTGAAACTAAAGAGCTTTTTGGTATAGTAAATGAAGTTAGCTTAGTCAGTTAAGTCTATCCCACAATGCGTCAATGGAGCTGCCGCTCACAATGGTGTAACGGGTCCACGAACTATAGTATCAGTACATCATAAGAATTAGAAAAAGACGGTGCAAATTCGCGCCATATTAAACCTTCATGGCTTGCATTTTTTTGGCTTGCAAGCTAAATTTTTAAAAGGAAGCCTGTTCACTCGGGTATAGTAAAAAATAAATAAGCACTTAAGCTATGGAGGTGATTTTGAAGTGGCCAACACTTCATTAGCGTCAAAAACAGGACGTTACTCTCATTTTCTTTGTACAATGCGCAAATTTAGTCTCGAGTTTATTAAATTCGCATGAAACCACCCGAAGCATAACTTGATAACTTCCTGGTTATTTCAAGTGTAAAGGATATTTATGTCCTCAGCTACCCAGCAACAGAATCATCTTCGTGAGAAAACTATGTGCTACATTGCACAGCACTAACCGGGGAACAATCGAGCATGAGCCATACATATCGTCCTGGTCAGCGGTATTACAATGATGACAACGTTGATGCAAGACCAAAACCTTACCCCAAGTCTGAACTCAACATCTACCCTCACCCTAACCAGTTTACTTGCATCCATATCGTCATAAATTGTACTAAACTACGTTGGTCAAATATACCACATTTTCTCCCACTCGTACAGGCTAACAGTGTCAACGGGTATCTCACCCAAGATTGGCCCCTCTGTGCAATACACAAAGCTTTCAATTGTTCATTGGATTAAGAATACTTGGAAAATGAGCCTGCTGTACTGGGTGAGAAAATTTGCTGAATGTTACCAACGTGAACCTAATCAGAACAATATGGGCTCGTCCTCAATCATTGCGAGCCCGAGATTATGCAAATTCTGATCACAAAAATACATTATATGCCAGGCGAGCAAGCCTAGCAACCGATTTTTCTCCAGTCCCCCAACACGCCCCCCTCCCCCCACCCGCATATCATTTGTGATGCACCATTGGACTTCAAAATCTTATCAAGAACACAACACTACATATTTGGCTCCGAAAGAAGAACACAATCGTCATTTTCTTTATTGTTTGAGTGAAAAACTCGGAAACTATACGAAGCGAGCGTTGATTGTTTCCTGTAAGATGCATCTATACAGGATATGAGATTTTCGTCCGAATATCGTTTAAGAGTTGTCTGTGAAGCTGGAATTTAATTAAATCGAAGAGAAGCGATAGGACTGATTACCAGTGCAATGTTGTTAGCTAATTGAAAATTCTGTCCATCCTACATGAATGGAAAGATTCGTAGCTGAACATGGGTAAATTTGGGATTGACTAATTATTCATATTCCAATATTACTACAGGTACCTACTATGAACTACCCTCCACCCGCAACAGTAGGCGGCACAGTAGCCCGTTCGCAGGGCTTATGATTATCATTTCGCAACTGTTTCCGACTAGCTTTAAATTAATACTAGGGTAGACAAAAGAAAAATTTAGGTCAATTCTTTATTTTAGCATAGACTACAAGATATGATGGTCGGGAAACTAAACAAAGTCATTGTGCGATGTTTTTGTGTGAGTTTATGTTAATTTGTGCACGGTCATGGTGATTCAGCTGATTGTATCTTCATATCATGAAGTAAAGCCTAGTTCTCATTCATCGTAAACCGTCGGCGACGGGAGCTTTGCGACGTCGGCGACGGCTTGCAATTTATGAGAACGCATCAAAAATTATATCGCCGATTGTCCGTAATCGTCGCCGACCATCGGCGATGACATCGCAGGAAACAAAAAAGTTTGTTTCTTGCGACCATCGCCGACTGCCACCTGCTTGAAAAACCTATGAGAAATGAGTAAAAGTTGTTTTTTCCTCAACAAGCAAGGAAATAATCAACTGAAGTTTGACAGAAATCATGAACTTTACGTTTAATGGGGCCATTTTGTGCCTTGGTGGGAAATTTCGAAACACATCGGCTGTCATCTGCGACGATCACCGATGTATGAGAACTTTCGTGCATTCGCGCTCGGCGAGTATCGGCGATAAGCGTCGCCGATCGTCGGTGACAGTTTGCGATGAATGAGAACTAGGCTTAATCGTCTAATAGGGATAGCAGAGATGAAACACGCAACCACGATGAATAATATTTAATGAAGTTGAGACATAGGACTTGTGAACGATGAGGTACTGTTCAACATCAACCAAAAGCCTTCTTTATTGTGACTTGGAAGTTTGTCGGGCCGCTTCCTGACCATTATACATCTTGACAGACTATGATTTGATGATTTTGGGATAAAAACGAAATTCGAGCACGAAAGGATTGCATGTGACGTCACAAAATCTTTAAAATATAAATACGAAAGCTGAAAATTCTTCTTGCTTGGTAGATCATTACACCGCGAGTCTTAAAAATATATAGATTGATTATTTTATTAGGATGTAGCCAGATGCCTGCTAAATTTGTTAATTTTGAACACACAAAATGTGCAGTGTTATTTATCAGCTACCCCACTTACCAGAGTCACCCAAGTAAACGCCTACCCGGCGTCTTGTTTTATTTGAAGAACCGTCATACATAGACATTTGTGTTTTGCCGCCATGTTTCACCTGACCACACGGCCAAATGAGTATGAGGGCCTGTATTTGAAAGCGTTTCAGCCAAAATGCTATAACTGTGATTTGCAACGGATTATTTATCACTTTGGAAGCCAAAGCAAAATTTTTCAGTCAGGTTGTGCATAACAAATAGCGTGTACCAACTTTTTTAAAATAATGCTGACGTCAGCATTATTATTATTATTATTATTATTATTATCATTGGTGATGACTATCGTCCTGATCTACTAATTTTGTCCAAAGACAATTGTCTGTATGTACTCGAACTAACCGTTGGATATGAGACTAACCTAAGGAATAATATACAGCGCAAATACTCAAAATATAAAGAGATGATCATAGAACAAAAGAAAAAATTCCGGCCGGTAAAGTTCATTAATTAACCTCTCAATCAGTGCACTCGGTGTTTTTGAAAAAGAACTATCTTCAGATTTCATACAAATGTTGGAACATTTGAACTCAGATAAGGCCCGTGTTAAATATACCATTAGGAAAATCATTAACATTGCAATAAGAACGACATATTACGTTTTCTACGAAACAAGGATTTTATTACGAAACAAGGATTAATCAAATCCAGATTTAATGAACTTCTAGTTAGTCTCTTACTTTTTGTATCATATAATTATGTCCATGTGTTATGTAAATGTAGTAATGTATCGTGTATCAAGTAGCCAATTGTAAATTACCTTTAACAGTGAGATTTTCAATTGTAAGTGCATAACTAAAAATTCAATAAAGTTTTCATTATTATTATTATTATTATTATTTATTGGAAATAAGATTTTGTACATTCTAGAATTAACTGTTGGATTCGAAACAAACTAACTCAGATCGAAAACATGAAAAATATTTAACTGTAATTACCGATCAAGAAAATATATATGATGAAGTTAAGTTTAATGTATCTATAAGCTCTTTAGGTGTATTTGGTGAATCGACGAACACTTTATTTGATATGCTCCATGATCTGAAGTATGACGAACAACGTATTAAATACGTAAAAAAGAAAATAATTGCTACTTGTATTCGCACGTCTTAATATATATTCTTGCATGTAGACGAAACAAGACCGGAACTTTTAAACTTTTAACTAAATTTAAAAGATTTTCACCTGTATATATATTTTAATTTTATATTCAATTCAAGTGGATATCGATAAGCTACCTTTTATTAAGTGAGGTTTATCAATGTATATATAGTATATGGTAAATATCTAATAAAAAGTTTCCATTATTATTATTATTATTATTATTATTATTATTATTATTATTATTATTATTATTATTATTATTATTATTATTATTATTATTATTATTATTATTATTATTATTATTATTAAAAGCTTTGCAAGTCCCGTGCAACTACGTAAAAGTTCTTCATAATAAAACCTGCTAATTGTCAGTGCAATAAACAGGATTTTAGGAGTCGCAATTTAACGTGAAACCGCGCCTTTTCTATTCACGCTATTTTTTTGTCGCTTTTTTTTCTCCCCTGTTTTTGGTGTTATTTACCCCGTCTATCTTTTATTTCGCGCCTTTCGTTTGTCTTTTTTGCGCGCCTTTTTTGCCAGCGTGTGGAAGGTTATTAATATTTCTGTCCGGCGACCCGGTATTGATAGAGTTTCATTAAGATGCACATATATTTTAAGGTATAATATGGCCGGGTATAATGTGGCCGTGGTATAAGCTACATAACTAGTTGAGACCACCTTTCCCTCTATACAAAATTCGTATACCCCTTATGATAAATTCCATGTTGAATATCATGTTGCGCTTCTTAAGCCCCCAATTCTCAAACTCGATGCATGTTGAGTTTGTGTCATTGCAAATACCAAACCTTGTTTCGGGGTTGTTTACAACATTGTCATTGAACTAGGGGAGAGAGGGTGGTGAAATTTGTTTAGCCAATGTGCACTAACTTTGCAATATTGACTGGAACGGTCTTTATAAGGATTATGTCCAAGACCGTAGGTATACTGATGTGGCCGTATAATTGTGAAAAGAGTCAGTGAACGCTCTGCCGAAAGTCGTAGGTTTTCTCCGGGTGCTGCGGTTTCCTCCCACAGGGAAAGTTAATTGACAGGGTGAGTTAGGATAAACACGGTTAGGAAAGTAATATCTCAATTGTTGTAAAGATAAATAGTCTAGGCTAAGTACATGACGGCGTAATACTTGATGTAATCGGTCACTGAAAAGCCCCAATGGGGAGTGAGCTGAATAATAATGCAATGTAGTGTAATGTAATAGACCAAATAGTCATACCTCGTATATATGCATCACTTTGTTCTTTTACTCACTCCTGCCTCATAACCTGAAGAAAAAAATACCTTCAATATGTTTCAGGATTAACAACGTGGTGATTTACAACAGTGTGCATGAGGTGCAGTTAAGTGTGAACCATTTAAATTTAAGGGAAAGAAGGAGTGGCTACCTGCCTATTTGCTGCGGAGAACTGAGGAGCCTTTTGAATTTGAACGGAGATACATTATGAGTTCCTCCGACAAAAACGTTTGCGGTACAACTGTAGTTAAGGCGTGCATGTTATGCGAGGCAATTTTTGCTGCAACTTCATTGCAGTGCAATTTCTATGTTATCTAAAATGTAGTCGTAAGAAAATTGTCCCGTAAGAAAATTGTCCACAAATTCTACCCTACTGATATTTTGTTTACATAACATATCCTTAGAGATGAAATACTAATGAAATGGTTCCGGACGAAAAATGTCGGTCGAATAAACTTGGGCCATGCATGCTCACAATTTTCTTGCGACTGCTTCTTAGATAACATTGTTCTATGCCAGAAACTGCATTGCAAGTTGCAGAAAAAAATGGCCTTTACATAGTACCAAGTATTAGAAACATACAAGTATCAACCACATAAGGCACATATGTAACATTCTTGTAGAGTATGGAATAACGTAGATTATGTAATATAAAGAGGTAGATATGTAACATACCCCAAACCTGATTTCAGTGAACGTTGAAGATGGAAATTTTAAAATCAGTTGAAGATTGAAATTTTAAAAGGCTGAAGTAGAACCAGCTGCAAAAATTCAATTATACTAGGCAGGAATTGAACCAGCGGTGTAAGCCTGCACCAGTTGCATCAATGGTTGCATATGAGAAGACGCAGAAGAATGCTCCCAGTCGACATCAATCTTCCTTCCATACTTGTGTCGTATTCAGGTCTTGCAGTCACGTGGGAATATTACGCCACCCTAAACTAGCTACCACAATTTTTCTGATTATTTATTTAAAAGTTTCGTGGTTTCTGATTGGCTAACAGCTATCAGCCAACTGTAAAATCGTCATATCTACGTAATAGCTGACTAAATATGGAGTTTTTACATAATATTCAACGTGAGTGACGTCATAGCGTTGAATATGAAAAATATATTCAGCGGAGTGACGTAATAACGTTGAATATGAAAAAAAATCATATTCAACGTTATAATAACGGGGGAAATTCCATTTTGCCTTCATCTTGTGTCTTTAAGGCTGTATGTTGTGGCATTTCTGTATGTTGGCGGCGTTCACATGTCTTGTTACCCTGGATTCCAGAGCCTTCGACAGTAAATAATAAATTGAAATGTCGTGAAGGCTCTGGTTCAACGGGGAGATTCTTTGATTAAACCGCGCCAATCACAAAACATAATTAGTGGTTTTAGTACAGAATCTGTACTAAAACCACTAATTCTGTTTTGTGATTGGCGCGGTTCAATCAAAGAATCTCCCCGTTGAACCAGAGCCTTCGCGACATTTCAATTTATTATTTACTGTCGAAGGCTCTGGAATCCAGGGTAATGTCTTGTGGGCTCCTGCATGCCAACATGTTTTTCTTCGATTTTCCTATTAAACAACTATATTGTTTAAAACGTGAAATCAGTTTTAGGTTCATTGATAGAAAAGTAACTTACAGCATTAGAAAACTTACAAAACACTACATATAAGACATTTACCTTGATTTTTCAAATTCTTCTTGAGTTATCAGCTTAATTTTGAAAACGTGTTTTCAGACTAGTGCCCCGGATTTTTACGCGTTTTTCACATTTTGGAGTGCTAGCAGCAATAAATCGAACACCGCCTGAAAAATCAAGGTAACCGTTTATATGTTTTATATGTACGGTTTTTGTAAGCTTTACAATGATGGAAGTTATATATTTCTTCTATAAATGAACCTCACGTTTTTAATAATATAGGAGTTTAATAGGAAAATCGAAGAAAAACGTGTTGGCAGGAGCCCACAAGTCATTTGAACGCTGTCAACATACAGAAATGTACTTTTTAGCCTTAATTGAAGGCACAAGATAAAGGCAAGATAGAATTGTCCCCTGATCGGGTGAATTTTCCCCCTCCTATCTGCCTGACTAATTTGGGAAAAAGAACTGGTCTGTTATTCCGTCGACGAATTGAACCCACAGGTGCAGATGTCTTTTGAAGTTCATCTTTTAAATCAACAATAAAACTATTATTGAATTCGGTTTTCGCCAGATATAAAGAATTATCAAGCCCTCAGTTTATACTATCAACCTCAGCCTTCGGTTGATAACACAAACTTCTAGCTTGATAATTCTTATCATGCCCAAACTCGTTCAATATAATTGTTAAATATTTTATACACTGACCATGGTGATAAAAATCTTTTCAAACTGAAGAGTGTTATACAACTAAGCATAGTGTGAAAATTTAAGGTTGAACACAATCCATGTAAGTAAATTTATAGCCACTTTTGAAATGTGCAAAAAGCACCAAAACGAGGCTAGTCAGGCTTGTTTGCTATAAATCTAGCATAAACATCTGTATTTTTAAGATTTAATTTGTCAAAGAGAATAGATGGCATGACATAATACTATATATTAGATACAGCTACTTTGTAAAACGGTTAGCCTTGATTGACTTGATTCTTGAATGAAATGAAATTCCGAATAAAAAGGACTGACAAATATTTTTCGAATCGGTCTATGGGCAGAAACGGGAAACTACAGTCGTCCGGATTCATTTAATCAAGGTAACCTGGTACCGTCAAAATCTGAAAGCACGTTATCTAATACATCAAATTAACATAAATAATATATTAATTTCAGTACTAATTACAATGCTGATTCCCGACCACTGCTCCTTCATAAGGTTAAATCTTCTCTCCATTTAGTTGTAGTTCCGGTTATGCTTGGGATGTTTCAGTCGTCAGTAGTAATCTTTCGGACGCATAACTTCGTAATTTATGATATACAAATAATGAATGTTTATGAGTGCAGTAGTAAAAATATTTTCTTGAGGTGAAAGATGGAATATTCCATTCCATGACGCGACAGCCAAAATAAATCAACTGTTGTCGATATTTTATTGAATCAAATTTCATCAAATAAAAAACAAATGCATACCTGAGTTGCATGAACAATGTTTTAAATTAGTAAAAATCCAACGAATATGTCCCAACAAATATTTGAGCAAAGAGCTTATATAGTAATGGTATTTATTATATAAAGTATAGTGCTTTATAGAGATTTCGAGCACTGATAATCTCATGATATTCATGATAATCTCACATGTGAAAATTATCGCTTTTCTGTAAAAATTATCGCTTTTCAAAGACTGTCCTTTATATAATAAACAGAAAAATACATGGGTGCTTGGAAATACCAGATTTATTTCTCGTATTGAACATGATATCTCACTCGTTCGCCACTGCGCTCACTCTTGAGATATCATGTCCAACACAATAAATCTGGTATTTCCGCGCACTCATGTATTACTCTCTATTTATTTAACTCAACAGTGTCCTAAAAATAATATTTTTAGTTATTTTTACCCCCGCCATTTTGCTTCGCACAAATTATGCATGCATTTGATTTAATTCCATCGGCCTCATTGTGAAAATTTGGGTTACATGAGGTATGGATTTTAGTGAAAACTAAACCATGCAATAGAACAAAACGTATGTGGTACAGAAATGCACGGCTGTGCGTGCAATTGTATGCTCAGCAACATATCCTTCCGTACGCTCACCCAACATACTCTTCCGTAAAGTACTCCGCCTTGGCCGTATAAAGCTTCGTTTTCCGGTGAGTATTTACGAAACCGTACAGTTACATATTTACGAAATCATCCAGTTATATTAGATAATTAAAAGATCATGATGTAATTAGATCATCAGTAACAAGATAAAAGGATCTAAAACCGATATCTCAATCATGGAAACGAGGATCCATAACCATGCAAGGCTACGGTATCGTCTGCTCCAGGTCTAAAAATTTATATGACCAGAATTTAATGAGTAGTGCTTGTTATTGCTCTTTTCGAAAACGTTAACATCTACCCTCAAGTGACTATTACATTGCTCATGAATTCTATACAATAATTTTCATGTCTTACTTCTAATGTTCCCAAAAAAATAATCAAAACGAAGTAGTATTGGTATCAAGTGGATAATAAATTATCCTTAGTATACACAAGACCTACAAAATCGTAACATTTCTATACCTAAATTTTCCTGACACTTTCTACATGACCCTTCAAGTTATGTTTTTCCATCTATAATGGCGCCTCCAAAACACTTTGTTTAATGAACGCGATTAGACTGCATGTATTTGCAAAACAGCCTTTCTGAATTCGTACTATGCATGGAGCTCTATACCCAAGTAAACCTGGGAAATTTTAACGAGAATGTCGAAAGAACGGGTTTATTTAACATTTTGACACCCAAAATGACGGAAATCAAACAATTTCTTCGAATTATATGTTGTGACGTCACTTGCAAGGGCTAAATATTATGTTGACACAATTATTCGTCAACTGAATTAACCTTACAGCGGCTTTTGGTTGACGAGGTCATAAATCACATATTACGTAAATTAACTTATAATATACCGTGAAATAAGTCAAATAACGTCACCCTGTGTAGATGCATGCGTCATTATTTGTAGAGCATACGTCATTATTGTGCGAAAAATAACTATTCTTGGTTTGCAGGAAATTTGCACCTGCGTGCAGTCGTGGCCGCTAAGGTGGAGGAACTTTAGCAAAAGAATCTCATTAGCAGCTATTCTATACAAACCGTCATTTGATATCCTGTATAAAATTCTGCGACTGTGACTCCCGCAGCGCTATCACCAGTGATTCACAGGTCTATTAAATTTTTTGGCTGAGTCACACGGACTAGAAGACTACCTGGCTGGTTACTCCTTTTCGGCTGCGTGGCACAAATGGATCACTCAAGATCAGGGCTCTTATACCGGACCCCTAATGAAAACTTAATTAGATTTGTAATACCCTTTGTTAAAACTGTAACCTACCAAACCTCATATTTTATCTGGAGCACTAAGTCATTGGTTTGCACGTTTTCAAACTTTGCACGCGACTAAATGTCTAAATTTATAACCTAAGTTTCAACTGCCCACACACTTGCCGACTGAATGAAATCTCTAGAACTACTTCCTATCTCATACTGGTTTGCATGTACTGAAAGATATATCACTCTCTATACTTAGTATACTGAAAATACAAACTCGGTGGCTACGAAATCGATATTGACCAATACACATGCCGACAAGTCAAAAGCTCAGTTCACGTACAATAGAGAGTGCCCTATAATAGTTTTGTTTGTGGAAACACCACGTATAGAAAGTGTCCTATAGAAAGTGTGCCTATAATAACTTTGCATGATCAGCACTGTTTTACTGAATTTATTAGAATGGAAAACACTCAAAACATAAAGAGTGAAAGCTAAAGGGAAAATGATGTTCAAAATGCTTCGTAATATGGGGCCAAATTGTCAGAATATTTACTTTCAAAAAGAAAATATTAAACCACGATCTTGGTGACAGCTTGAAGCACCGTATAGCCTACGTTTGCTAAAGACACGTTCGAATATCGGTTTGAAAAGTTTTATATGTATGATGAAGCCTCCATATAGAACTTCTTACCAGAAGACAGAAGAGGAAGCAAAATATAAACAGTTTCGAGAAGAAAATCGCTACCCATCGTTTAAAACACGTCATTCTGTCACTGAATGTATTTATGTATAATTTTATGCACGCATGCTAATTCCCTGCTATATTTATTTTTCTCAATTTTAATCTTATATGTTGACATGCGGTTTCGTCGAAGTGACTGTATTAACCTTGGCTTTTCAACGTCATCAGCTAGTAAGTTTACATATAAACTTCAACGTCACCTTGGGTGCAACCAGGCAATGGGACGTTTTTGCAATACATTTCGGTTGTGCGTGTCAAGCTATGCCAAATTTGAAATTTGATTATAAATCATTTCTAATGCGCACATAGATTGTAAAGTATATAGTTTCGCCCTCTTTTTAAGGACTTCAACCTTTGGAATGGGCAAACCGCATTCTCCAACATTTTGATAGCTATAGGAGGGAGAAGGGTTTCAGTGTACAATCCTCAGAGCAAATAAGCGCTTTCATCTCTGAGATCTCGATTCTCGCTGCGAACTCATGACACTTAATATGCCGAAAAGAGTTAGTCAATGCTCTCCCAAAAGTCATGGATCAGTTTCTGTGGGTACTCCGGTTTCCTTCCATGCATAGGGAATGTTGACAAGCTGGGTCGGGATGAGCCCCTTACTGTCCCTTTCACCGTTGTTCTGCTCCATGATCAGATATATGAGTCATAAGGTGAACGCGAGAGGCGTCCTTTAATCTTTCAGCTCGATCAAGTTTGAGCTGCGTCCTTCGCAATTACTAACTTCATTTTTTCATTTATTTTCCCATCAGTTAAATCAGATACATGGTGTTTTCCTATAATTTCACACCTCTTCCGCCCTTCCACATGCTTTTGTTATGGCTTAATCGTTCCCTGTGCTCCAAAAACTTCCCAATTTCCAGACGCTCCAAACCACGTATATATTGGAATGGTATTCATCAATCATCTGGTATTCATATAACAACGAAAACTTCCCAATTTCCAGACATTCCGAACAAGTTTACGCATACCCACAAGGCACGTTACGTGTGCTATACCAATTTCTTAAATATGCAATTGTCTTGAAATTGTATGAATTTCCCTCTACTTGTACGAGGCCAGACTACTACTTCCTTTGGAGTCTGAGACTGCACGCAGGCTACGAGTAGACCGACTAGTATTAATTACATCTTACATGTTAACAAATTAATTTGACATCGTCAACAATTAACCTTGAACCAGAGTTTGTGGTACATGCTCAAAACCGAAATCGTATTAATTGAACAAATTGTACACTAAATATATATGACGCTTAACTTAACATCACCTTGTGTGAAGTTTAAGGTTATCAGTGCATAGATAAACAAAATATCTCTTCCTAAATTTTTCTATTTACGAATATGGAATGGCATAAAAAAATTCACGACGGCTTTGTGACGCACACCGACTCGGCGACTCAAAACTATTGACAACTGGCTTGTTCGAGATGAATTTAATACTGTTAATTTATACCCAAAATTTGACGTCTTGACGACTTACCTATTTCACAATGGATTTGACAAATTCACTCGTGCATGACGTTATATCCAAATTGCACTCGAAACCATGCTATTACATATACTAAAATGAGTGTGATCAGATATAAACAATGTTTTAAATGGCTTTAAAACGACCCATCTGATGATCGAGTCCATTGGCGAAGTAATTTTAAAAATAGACGTTGTCAGTAAGCCTGAAAATCAGAGCATGATAAATATGATTAAAACTAATTAAGAATGATAGCTAACAGGTGGAGAAATTTACGAAAAAATGTGGTAAAAATGGAACCAAGAACGATAGTTTATAAATACAAAATAAGATTGAGAAATATGTTCACGGGAAGATTTTTTTGATGTTGTGCCGCCGCTACCCTCCCCCGCTCCCCCCCCCCCCGAATTTAGGGAAAATAAATATTAATTAGTGGTTACAGTGACTCTGCAAAATTTGCCTTAATTAATAATTCGGCAAAATTCACTTACAGGTCTAGCGCCTCCTCTGAGTAGTAATAATAATATTTACAGCAGTTTCACGTGACATATGGCCACCTCTCAAAAGGATGTGAGGAATAGTTGTTTTTGACATTTGAATGCGTCGGTAGTCAATATCAGAAACATCAACAGACAAACATTGCGGCTATTTATAGTCAATAAGTCGTTAAAAATATATATTTAGGGCCTGTTTATCATCCCACCCAGGCGGGACGAGATATTTTCATCCCGCCTAGGTGAGTTTCCCGTCGATAGCGTATCTATATGGACAAAATGCATTGCCGGGATGAAGTCATTTAAGTGCTTGACGTCATATTTTTTGCAGACAATTTTTAACTGTTTTTATTCAATTAAAACTTTACTAAAGTTTATTAAATATAGTATATTTAAAGACGCTAGCCCAATCAACAAAAGCTGGACAAAACACATATAAATATAGTAACAAACAAATAATGATGTTTGTCGGATGTTACCCTGAATGTATATATATCCACACCGGACAAGCTTGAAAAATATACCTGGCCACGGTGGGAACCGAACCTACACAGAAATTACATCAACACAGAAAAAATCAAACAAATAATGATTGAGATGTGAAGACCAGTGGCGTAACTAGAGAGTGTCCCACGCCTGGGGGGGGGGGGCAAAATTGACCATAACACATTTGCTAGTACATTGGGCAAATTGCCCCGACCCTCAGTTCGGAAGGCCCGAAAATTTGCAACGTGTGGCCCCGAAGGCAGGAATATTTTGGTGAAATTTGCACCCCTTTTTTAGACACAGATGGGGAAAAATTGTTGTGACTATTTGTCATAGTCCGGAAAATCTTTTTGAACCCCTTTTTTAATTAATATGGTTCGGGTCTCCCCCGCCAACATTTTTTGGGAAAAATAGGGCTTCCACTTTAAAATTTGACGGGGGGTCTCCGGAGTTTCCGTTACGCCACTGGTGAAGACGAAGTGTGACGTCGTGGGCATAGATCGACAGAGTCTGTCTTACACCAGCCGATCGAAAGTTCGTACCCATAACGTACGTAGCCCCATTGTATTTGAACTACTTTAAGTTGGGAAATTCTTGCTGTCAATGGAAGTGACAGACTTATATCATTATTTCTGAGATTATGTGCTGTTTCCATATTGCTTCACGAAATAAACATTGGTTTAAGATTGTGGGCGATGTGGTTATTAAGGCTTTGATAAAGAAGTTAAGATAGATTTGTGCACGTCATGCACGTAGAGAAAATCAAGGACCTCAATAGATCTGATTTCATAAATGGCTCCAGCTATTTTTGGTATAGGAAAATTGAAAGCACTCTTCAACTCATTTGGGGCTGAGGCTAAATTATTGTCCGCAAACCACCGCACAATGCAGAAATCGAAGTCAGGGTTGCTGCTTGCGCTTGTGGGGAGGGAGTGTTGTACGTGGGCGGAATCAGCAATATCCAGCCTTAACAGACACCTACGCATGCTAGACAAAGCAGGCCGACGAGAAGTTCCTTGTGTGTTCGTGGGTAATTAGGGCAATAATCCAGCTAATATCGACCAGTACAGAACTTTTAACTGCATGTCGATGGCGTCCACATGCTGGAGTCTTATCAATTGTGCACAGTGCAGGGCTGTGCTTGTCATTGGATATAGTGTATCGTTGAAGCTTACTTCAAAGTTTAGAGAAAATTTATTATTACCCAATACAGGTGGCACCTCTCAAATTGTAGATTTAGACATTCATTATATGTGGCACCTCTCAAATTGCAGATTTTGGCCATTCCTTATATGTGGCATCCCAAATGGCAGATTTTGACGGTCCCTCAGTATATATCAAAACATGTTCTGCCATAACGTTAAGATAATAATTATGACATATTAAATGGTTCAATAGGAAAGATCGATGCGCACGAGACAGATGCGAACCACTGAATACTGAATAGTACAAGATAGGAAAGATGCGAACCACTGAAATGTATATACATGGAGAGCTGATACATGTATACAGCTATTTCAATTAAGGTTGTCCCCGAGCAAAGCGGAAAAGTTGAATACGAGCGCGAAAGCTTGCTGGGAATCGCTAAAAAATTAATTAATTTTTAGCGATTCTCAGCAAGCCTTTCACGCTCGTATTCGACTTTTCTCCTTTGTTCGGGGACAACCTTAATTGAAATAGATGTATCAGTATAGTTCAGTGGTTCGAATCTTCTCGTTCCCATCTTTCCTATTAATTAAACCATTTAATATTTAATTATCTTAACGTTATGGTAGAACCTGTTTTGATATATACCGAGGGACGGCCGGATATCTGCCATTTGAGATGCCACATATAAGGAATGCCCTGCCTCGTACCCAGGCGTCTCTTTGTAAAAAACAGCGATGCGCAAATGGCGAGTTTACATGAAGTATTGTAGTGGCGAGAGAAGGGCGAAGGGGTTGATGGGAAGAGTGCACCTTGTCTGCAAATTGAGTGGTGCCACCTGTATTGGGTAAAAAATTTTCTCTAAACTTTGAAGTAAGCTTCAACGATACACCATATCCAATGACAAGCACAGCCCTGCACTGTGCACAATTGATAAGACTCCAGCATGTGCACGCCATCGACAAGTTAAAAGTTCTGTACTGGTCGATATTAGCTGGATTATTGCCCTAATTACCCACGGACACACAAGGAACTTCTCGTCGGCCTGCTTTGCCTAGCATGCGTAGGAGGTGTCTGTTAAGGCTGGATATTGCTGATTCCGCCCACGTACAACACTCCCTCCCCACAAGCGCAAGCTACCTCAGCAACCCTGAACTTCGATTTCTGCATTGTGCGGTGGTTTGCGGACAATAATTTAGCTTCAGCCCCAAATGAGTTGAAGAGTGCTTTCAATTTTCCTATACCAAAAATAGCTGGAGCCAATTATGAAATCAGATCTATTGAGGTCCTTGATCTCTGCACAAATCTATCTTAACTTCTTTATCAAAGCCTTAATAACCACACCGCCCACAATTTTAAACCAATGTTTATTTCGTGAAGCAATATGCAAAAAGCACATAATCTCAGAAATAATGATATAAATCGGTCACTTCCATTGACAGCAAGAGTTTCTCAACTTAAAATAGTTCAAATACAACGGGGCTAAGTTATGGGTACGAACTTTCGGCTGGTGTTAGACAGACTCGATCTGTAGA
This sequence comes from Paramuricea clavata, assembly GCA_902702795.2. Taxonomy (NCBI): domain Eukaryota; kingdom Metazoa; phylum Cnidaria; class Anthozoa; order Malacalcyonacea; family Plexauridae; genus Paramuricea; species Paramuricea clavata. The sequence goes on along the minus strand of CACRXK020000175.1, from coordinate 59,241 downwards.
TCTATGCCCACGACGTCACACTTGTCTTCACATCTTAATAATTAGTTGTTTGTTACTATATTTTTATATATATATATATATATATATGTGTTGTCCAGCTTTTGTTGATTGGGCTAGCGTCTTCAATTAAATAAACTTTTAAATAAAAACAGTAAAAAAAATAAAAAGGGCATTGGTAGTTTTTACGTGCTAGTTAGAAGCTAAGAGTAATCCTTCTCAGAACTTTATCCCAGAGTTTGACGACAGTGCTACAGTTATGTAAGTAAACTAACCATTCATGAGGTTCTCTAGACAGCCATCGGAGGTTTAGCTAGTGGAAGCCTAGTGGGGAGAGGGGGGAGGGACTCAGAATGGCATTCTAACTATAATATGGGTCCCTCTGGCGGTTTATACACCAAGATCTCCCTTGAAGAGACCCTGTTGTTGAAATTTGAGAACTACGTGCTTGACCCAACGGTCTCAAACTCATTTTCTTAATAATTCATGAGTAAATTAGCGAACCATGGCCATATTACTTTATTTTGCTCACATGATAATACTGGATACCTGGTGAAGTATATTCATCCAGTCCTAGGACTGGATCAAGGTGAATCAGTCCTTGGACTGGATCAAAATTAATTCACCTCACTTTAAGTATAGTGATATTTATTCGTATGAGATGTCATTTCTAATCATTCATTTCGGACTGGACTTATTTTCCAGTCCTCATAGTCGAATCCGAAATATTACTTCAACTCAATCAACTAATGGGGGCCCACTAATTAATCATCACTAAAACTTTCGAAAAGTGATTGGTTGGAGGGGCGAGGGGAGAGGGAGGAAAATAAAAGAAAGAAAATCGTGAAAAGAAGAAAATGGCTTTAAAATTACGCAGTCAGCCAAAAAATATTCATGCAAACTGAAAATTCCCTACTCCCGCCCCCATCAATTTTCTAATGGTCGCCCCCTTAGCTACAGTAACGTTTACCATTTTGTGTTATCACTATTATTATAATTCTGTTATAATTACGGTATTAAAGGGCTTGCATGTATATTTACTTTAACACGATGAGAAGAGTTTAAATTTGTAAAAACAACCTATACACTTTGGGTTAGTTCTGTTCAGTTGAGTTTTGGTTTAGTATTACTAGTCTAACAGTAACAAAACACGCGACTAGCGTCATGCAATTTGCTCGAATATTCATCTGAAATTTGATTCCCAATATTTTCATGGCCACGATGCCCCCTTGAGCCTCCCATATCATGTAAATCAAGTTCGCAAACAACGGGAAGTGATGCATTAAATATATTTCTTGAGTGGGCAATGCATATTAGTATTCACAGCACATAGCACGTTTATCATCCTTTATCGTCGCTCAGAATCGAAGGTAAGCCACGAGTATATTTTATATCTTACTAAAAACGTTTCGTAGATATTTACCAATGTGTAAATGTGTACATTAACATATATTTTATCACTTTATCCTTTCAAATCCGGTTTATGATCAAAGCGTTTCTATATGCATGATTATGTCATCGTATAAATATGGCGCTGTATAATGTGGTACAAGTCTGATAGTCTACGGTTGTAAGACCCTGACTATTCTATGTTTGTAACTTTGACGGGTGTTTTTCGAAGACTGAATGTGTTCGCCTTAGGTATTTTGACGTCTGTGCACAAGACGTTTATATGAAGTAATCTTCAAGCGCCCAGACCATTGTCAAAGACACGTTTGAGAGCGTGCTAGAAATATCAAGCCTTCAAAATGTCCAAACCTAAGGCTAAGCTTCTGAGCAAACTGTGATCAATATTTTCGATCAATTAATGAGCTTTAAGCCTGTAATAGAACGGTACGTATTTCACATATTTCGATGTGATCTATAAAATCCTGTGTCTTTAATGGTGGACATAAAGGAAACATCATTATTATCATTAATTGTAAGACTATCAATGTAGATTATCAATGTTACATTTAGTACTAAACTAGTAGATTCTGGTCATGCTAGCTGGTTAAATTCCCTTAACCAATTTAGGGTTAATGGCTGAAAGTCAGGTTGCTGATGACAGCGAAATTAAGGCACTCCGGTCACATAGTCTAGAACACTAGCCAGTGAATAGTTTGAGGGGAAAAATTGTGTTCCTAGAATAGTTTCTTGAATCTTATTGAGTAACTATTTGTAAAAGTTCGGCTGTGTTCGAGTTGAAGATGTACAATAATCCGAACCTATTACATCATCACTTTATTGTTAAGCAAGCCCTACCCGCTCTGAAGGGGAAGTTTTTGGGAAGTTGGAATCAGTAGATATGTAATTGTTTCCTTATATAGACATAACTAGTTCATTCCGAATACGAACACTCTGGGTTCCTAATGATAATATGGTTTACTCGCAGATCGCTCTTGTAGATTTTAACTTGGTAGTTATAAGCTCAAAACTAAAAGTATCATATACTAAAATGTTCTATATATATATATATACTAAATTACGTATTTACGTCCAAACACTTGGAGCAAATTATACTTTTCCCTTGTTCCTTGTTTTACTTGAATTTGAATATGTTATATAGGCCACATGCACTAAAATGACTTGTATTTCAAGACCACTTCCCAACTCTAATGTCTTGAAACCAACCACGTTCGGCGTTCCAACTTTTAATAATTACATTTACATTATTATGCAGGGATGAATGTGTTCCTTAAATTTTTTTATTTCTTTATTAAAATCTTTTTCTTCTAAAACGCCTAAATATATAACTGAATTAACAGTGATGGAACCTACAAGAAGGAACCTACTAGACACGACACGGCTTTTGCTCAGAGCCCTACTAGTACTCCCTAGGACCGGCTACGTTATGAACAATTATGTATTAACTAGGTTATGAACATTCATGTTAGTAATACCAATATACAAAGACATTTTAAGTCGCACGTTTCTCCTATTCTAATAGTTATTCAGTGAACACGTGGAAATAAATATCTACTTATGCGTTGAAAGCTTGTAATATGAAGTCGAGACATCATTTCTCAAACGAGGAAGAAAATTTAATATATAACATTGTGATTCGGGATGCAAATAATTGATAAATGACGTCATTCTGCCCAAAAATACTCGAAAGCGGAAAAAATTTCCGTTGAGCGGAAGTTTTTGTGGCAACTTGGGAGAATTTAGTTGGAATGAAGATGAATCACAAAAAAACTTATAAGAGAAATTAATTAATCCGCTTTGATTTCAAGGTCAATTGTCTTTTCAGTAAGCCTGTGCATGCTGTTTTGCAAACTGATGGGTACGCTCGATTGGCATGTGTATAAACTAAACAGAAGATGACGCTTTACTTTGATTGTCATACAAATTCTCCTAAGCTTTGACTTAAATCTTGCCGATTGCGGCGTTATTGCGGCGTGCATTGTGGTCAGGTTAGGGTAAAACCCATGCAGATTAAAAGAGTTGTATGTTTATTAATGGTCACAAGTCTGACTTCAGCTTTGCAGTCGTCTATTGTTTGCGTCCTGTAGGGGGAACCTAGCCTCAGTTTTATTGTCATTAACCTCTATGATCGTTACAGACCGCCGAATATCATTCTATGAACAACATCGCATTGTATTACATGGTATGTGACAACGTTTTGGATTATATTTTATTTTAGATCTGTTTTATTAAATTAATTTAATCGTACTTTTGTTTGTAAAAATGCGTGTTTCCCAAAATGCTATCAATATTGCCACGAGTTTTTGCAATTGTTTTTTTTCTTCTTTAAAATAGTCAAATGATCTGTAGTGCCCGAATTAAGACATATACAATACAATATTTAACAGTTATAAATCAAGCACTTGAGAAACTGTGCCAGAGTTCGGGTAGTATTACATTTGGTGCAGAGAATTTTGAATGTTGTTGCATTTTATAAGCGCGGAAATTAATAGTGACTTAGAAGGGTAGATTTAAATGGTTGTAACTAACGCGGAAATTATAGTAACTTAGAACTAGAAGGGTAAAGATTTTAATGATTTAAGGTAGCTCGATATATTAATCCACGCAAAATCCCTTGTACAAGAATCGCGTAAAAGAAAAACAAAACATTACACTATATGAACAAGCCCGCGTGACCATTCGTGCCCGCGGGAATATTATCATTAATTTTTTTTTTAAAACAGTGCGCTATATAAATTTCATTATTTCGTTTGGTGACCTATGTTGAAATTTTGCGCCAAAAATAAAAAGTTCTGTAATGTCAAAAAAATTATTGACTGGAAACGACATTTTTGCGTTTTTTAAAAAATGGCATTAGAGATTTTTTTATATTTTGCTTATTGTTGGTCTATACTCCAAGTAAAATAGTGCATGCACAAAAAGAATAATGGTGGTCACCGTGCTTTTTTCCAACTACACAAAGCAATTGGCTATTTCAGAGCGAATTTCGTACGCATGTATTCATGCCATAGCAACGAACTATATGTTTTCCATAACTAACATATAAATTTGAAAGTTGAAACATCATAATAGGTGAACACCCTGATATCTGCTGCATAAAACCTAGAATACGACGTTTATATAACTGTTATAATGTATACTGCATGTTATATACACCTGATGTTTTTAAAAACTGTATCGCGTCACCTTATTAATCGACCACGTCAAATTTCAGTTTGTAAGCAGTTTGTTAGCTAAATACCCTGCCTAGCCTTATGTCTTGATATGTTGGTAATATATGACGAATCTAATAAATATATTTTACTAGTAAAAGATAATCGTTTTTGAGTAACGCGGCAACGGTAGATTCGCCCAACACAACACAACGCCATACTGACAATACAATTTCCAATAAATTTTCTGTTCATAACTGAGAATATAGAAAAAATCTGAGCAGAATATATAGCCTATTTATGAATAAATTACTTCTGGACGATATAAAACTAAACAAAACTAAACTAAAAGCGAATAAAAATAAAGAAATAAAAGCTATTATAAAATCAAAGACATAATTATACCTTTCAAATGAAACTGAAAAAATAATATTTCGAGTGGAATGTGTATACAATCCCTATATCTCGCGCTCCACTGTACTCGACCAGTAATATACACCCTCGTACACCTAGACTTGCCACAAGTCGACCATGGGGGAGGGAGGGCGCGGGGGAGGGAACGTGCGACCGGAGCGACGAAGTCGCGAGTGGTCGACTTGTGTCCCTTGCAGGAATTTAAATCGCATTAAAAATTTTGGCGCGAATAATTTTGACATAAAAGGGGTGTGTACATTTCATGCAATTACTTTACTGCGCTGACAATGGGTCTACAAAAACACAAAAACATTCTCAAGAATTGATATATTTCTTTGTCGTCGAATGAAACAGTTTGCACCAAGTGTGGAAACGAAATAACTGACCCAAGTATTAAGCGCCGAAAGCTGTTCAATGACAATATATCAACAAAAACAAGCGTGCATGTAATAACGTATTGAATCTGGACAGTTGTTTGTCTAACAATGTGCCGTAATTGTGTCGACAAGAATAGTAATTTATTAGACTTATTATAGAAAGTTGATTCAGTTCGCCAGCGATTTAACGTAGTAGAAGTTAATCTAATTGAAGAGAATCAGACAAATGTACGTAACCAAGAAGCAGAGCCAGAGGCGGCGATTGTGATCAACTAGAAGACGTCGCTAGAGTTCAAAATCCAGTAAAAATACACGTTGTTTTCTCAGCAAACGAATTTGTAATAATCAGTAATCGAGATCAAGAAACCCAAACTAAACCTGAAACTAGTGAGGAAATTTTAGAATCATCAGATGCATCTTCGGTGGCAGTATTAAAGTTTATTTCTACACCCTGTACTTTATACTCAATGTAATGTTTGTTTGTGTATTTTCACATGGTTTTTGTGTTCTACAAAATTGTAATTACATTGTTTACTCTGTTTGCTTCAATAATACACATTTGTTCAACAAAAAGCCTGAGAATATAATGTTATTTTTAGACTCCTTCGATAATGACCGATAAACATTAACCGCTTCGGCAAATCGGCAATGTAAACAATGACGTCACCGGTGGATTTCCACCGGTGATATTTGGCGCGCTGCAAGTGACAAAAGTCCTTTCCACAGAGGAAGTGAAGCGCGCCATAGAAGGGCCTGGAAAGGACTTTAGAAAGTCTATCGTACACCGTGCACTTGCTCATTGGCGTCTTCCTATATGTTATGGTTTATGCCCTCATGAGTGTCGTACTTGACAAGTTGGCACCTCAGAGGATGAATTTCGTGTTTGTCCGCATGCATGACTCCAGATTCGAATTCTCGGGCATTGGCTTATTGTCTGTTGTTTGGTGTGACAATGTAACATTTACATTGATTGCAAAAACTATATATTTAGTATCGCATATATATATTACTATATATATATATATATATATATATATATATATATATATATATATATATATATATATATATATATATATATATATATATATATATATATATATGTGGCCAAAGTTTCTTGAAATCCACTGTAAAGCTAATGTGAAAGTGTTCTTCATTATCAATAGAATTTTAAGATGCTAGCAAGTCACACATTCAAACCGAGAGCTCAATATAAACAAGGTGTGTATTAGTTGTATTATAAACATTCATAACTTAATGATTTGTGACGTATTTTTGTGACATAAGTCATAAATTTGAAACCTGATGCATGTCATGAACGAGTTGCAATCGCGCGGGGGTAGAACGGAATACAATATATATACTTAATATATTGTTCTCAAATATTTCTAGTTAACTGCAAAGAGCCTACAACAATTGAGATTCTAGTAAGATTCTTCTGTTTAAATGCATGCCCTCCATATGCACTTAATTGGAGAATGTATAGAAAGCTAGTACCTACTGTATTCTTAGCAGAAGTATTCGTATTATTACCAGAAATATCATATTATTACCAGAAATATTCATATTATTACCAAAAATATTCATATTAGTACCAGAAATATTCATATTCAAACTAGTTTAAAACCCAGTATTCAATATAATTTCTCTTCCAGCCCCGAAATTATAATGTATAGTATCGAATCCCTTTCTATATTTTAATGCTTGGATTCGTACATTAAAGTTTTGATCCTGTCAGAAAATTGTGTTCTAAATTCCAAATGCGGCCGGTGCTCGCTGAACTCCCTTTCCTGAACTCCCTTAATCTTTGCAAATACTAAAGATTTTCGTATTATCACCATGCAGAGTATTATTTGGTATCCAGTTTTTTAGTGGTTTGCAATTAACCCCTTGAGATTTATAAGACAAAGATATGGCGGTCGTCTTGAAGAAAAACACACTCCAAATACAATAGCTACTGGTGATTTATTCTTCTGTTATGACGTTCCTCCAACATGGCCACCATGACGTCAAGTGCAAACCAAGAATATTACTTGACGTCTAGGGGCGAGGACATTTAGAACTGCTAGCGCTATTTTTCAGGAAGAGGTTAGGCGTGACAAAACGTAACAAAGCAACGGTTTTACTAATACTAACCCTAATCCTAACCTTAACCTAACCCCACTCCAAGTTTGTTTCTAAACCAATCTTGAAAAGAAAAATTCTGACGAGATGTCATTCTGAGGTCAGCGAACTAACCTTTCCCCAGCCTAGACCTAGGCCTTTACTCGGATGGCTTTGGTAGGTCCTAGTCCCAGTCTTCTCATGTAAAAAGCGCTGAATATTAAAAAAAAAAATAATAAAAATAGAAGGCCCAGGTCTAGGCTGACCTTTAATGAGCCTTAATTAAGTTTGTAAGTTTGCATGGCGATAAAATAATAGATATTGTGGTTTGTGGAAATATTAAGTTCTTTGTATGTTTGCATGGCGAAAAATATAATAATTTTGTTTGTGGAAATATTATTAGCACTTGCTTCAAAGCTTAGCTAAATTTTGTAAATGAATTTTCATAAACGAGTTCAATAAAGTTCTTGCTGGTACAAAACGGCTCTTTTTACGATCCTCTGTAATTTAATAGTTTGCATTTTTGTTTCAGCAAATCATGCAGGTCCCATACTGGCGGCGAGAACATCAATTTATCTTTGGGAATTCTTGCTTGAAATCTTAGAAGACCCCGAGTGTGCGTCAATCGTCCGCTGGACGGACAAAGCGAAGGGAGAATTTGAATTTTTGAATATTAGCGAGGTTGCAAGACAATGGGGAATTGTTAAACGACGTCCGAATATGGACAAAATTAAAATGTGCCGAGCTATGAGGTATTACTACAAGAAAGATATAATACAAAAGGTAAGTACTGTAAAGAGGAGTTTATCCCATATACCCAAGTGTGTGATCAATAAATACTCTTTCCCTTGATGAGTGAAATCTTCTGGTGTTAGGTTTAATAAAGTTGGGCAAATCAGGTCACTCGACCAATCCCTATTCAATGATAATACAGTATATAGATTTTGCCCACATTGTTTCTTTCCAATTAGGAGCCATGAAACAAGTACTCTTAAAATGACAACACAAAATTTAACTGGGACTTGTTATCATTTGCTTTTGCGCAACTCTTTTCACGTCCTTAAGACTCGTGCAACAGATCTTTTCACGGTTTTTGCAAATTCCTATTTAGTTAAATTGCAATTGGTGGTAAAATGTTATAAAATAAGGATATATGGCCTTGCAAAGTTTACACATTTTAAATGTTTTTATGTTGCGGAAGTGAATATTTGCCTACCCGGGGAAAACAATGGATTCCATCATTCCACAATATAAAAGTATCTAAAAGGCCATACTATCTTTACGCTGCAATATTTTACCACACAAACGTTGCCATTTTACTAGTTTTAATGTGCTCTTTTTTCAGCTGTAGTGTTGGATTTTCATTTCTCTGCCTAAATAAGAAATTGGAAAAACTGTGAATGAAAAGGTCTATTTTTATCGTTTTTGAAAAACTCTCTCGTGAAGGTTTTTTTCTTCTTCAAATTGCACTTAGAGCTGTGCGCCGGAGCCGGAGCTCCGGCATATTTTGCCGGAGCCGATGCCGGAGTCGGAAAACTCCGGCAGACAAAATTACGAAAAATTATTTCATATTTCAACGAACATTTGGCATTAAATGGGAAAATTAAGTTGCTGTTTACTAATATATTACTATTTATATGTTGTTTTACTATATATTACTATGTGGTTTACTATTAATAGTGTTGTAAAAAGGTTTTTAAAAAAGATAAAGTCTAAAATTACACTGAAATACTTTCGCCTGCTTCCACTTTTAAATATGGAATTTCCTTAAACATTTCTTGCCGGACCCGGAGCCGGAGTTTGACTGCCGGAGCCGGAGCTAAAATAACCGGAGTTTGCACAGCTCTAATTGCACTCGATGCCACACTACTATACCTATATTTTTTAAAATTGCACTCGATGCCATACTACTGCCCATACAAATTTATGTAACAATATGTTGATAATTTTATTTCCAGGTAAAAGGAAGGCATTTTGTTTATAAATTCCTTCAACTTCCATATAACCATCCAGTTTTACCATCACCGTCACCACCACCTCAGGAGTTCGCGGAAAGGCGATCCGTAATTTGCTATACTTCTTCATGGAGCGGCGAGTGATAGCCAATCATTTGACGAGAATCATTTGCTCGTTTGAATTTGAATTTCGCCATCTTTGGTGGTGCATTAATTATCGCTTGACGGTTATGCTACCAAATTGAAACCAGTGGTTTTTGAACTGAAAGCATTTGGCTAAGAACAGACTAGCCTTTTCAGATTGTAAGCTTGTAGACATTCACTTTAGCAGACTAGTAGATTTTTGTAGCATTTAGCGCTTTTAAGAACGCCAGCGCATGTATGCTGGGATTTCTACAATATTGAGTATCTTCTTGTATCTAGTATCACTGGAAATTCTTTTCAAAATCCTTACTAAGGAAATAAAATGGATCCTAGTTAGAAATAGTATGAAAACCCAATGTCCATACTAAATGCCGTTTCCATACTTTTCATTACTGTGCTTTTTCCAGTGTTACCACCAAGTTACCATATTTATCATGTACTTTCATAGGCAAAATTATTTACCAAGGTCACAGGGTCTGAAATTTGGTGTATTCCGATATTGGTCTTGGTTACCTACTGTTTTGGTTTGGTTTTGGTTACACAAAGGTCGAGGCAGATTTTCAATATTTTTCACACAAACATTATGGGAGATCGGAATAATTATATCATACTTCCTCAACTGTCATTAGAGACATGTAACAAAGTCAAATATACTTTGTTGTTGCATACAGAATGGCGTAATGTACGCTCAAATTTTCCATTTTTACGGAATTTTGAGGAATATGAAAAACGCAAATTCAGGATCCCAGCAACACAATCCAGTCTGCAGACTGGATACAATAAAATTTCAAATCAATTAGGATAACATTAAATGTCTCCATGCAGTGGTCTTCCAATAACTTTTTAACATTATGGGTGTATCACCTTGAAAATAAACCTGCCTTTGATTTCCACATTAAAAACTAGAAGTTTCTTATTATAAATGCATGTGCATCATGAGTCTCCTATTGCCATTGTATTTCTAACAATTAGAGACATCTACTGTGTATTATTTATTTGAATTGGTCAAGATCAGTGATGCCAAAACGTGTGGTAACCAGGATCCAAAAGTGGAACACTGGATTCTCAGGGGGGGGGGGGGATACTAGAATCTTGAATGATCACAGCGGGATACGAACCGATGTCAGACCCAGTAATTACGTATACCCATGGTAACTCGGTTAATTTTAATTTGATACTGTTTGCTCATATAGTCTGCTCGTCAGTTTACAAACTGTTTTATACCTTAAAAAATTTATATAGTTCTAGAAATCTGTATTTAGAAGTTTGCAATAGTTTGTATTTATTGTATCATAGATTTAATTTATAGTGCCATGCATACATTAATTAGAATATAGGTGGAAATTTAATTTCCTAGGATTTTTTACCATTAATTGTAATTTAACAGAATTTTCATACTGTATGCGATAGATCGCAGACAGTGCATGTCCGATCACAAATAATACATTCTGAGACAATTCAATATTCTTTTCAAAATGTCTAATTCGTTGTTTTATTTCATTATGCATTCACATATAGAAGAATTCAAAAGATTTATATTCGTAAATATATAAGAAACATTTATCAAAACAGGCAGGAAATTATGTGATAATAACGGGCTTTTGATTTCACTGATCTTAATTAAAACAAGACTTGTATAACGACACATTCGCTTGAATTCAATTTATGAGCCAATTTCGCTGAAGCCGTACAGAATATTTTTAAATGAGTAGAAATCATCATGCACTTCGGATAAAATTTTGCCGAATCCCCCTCGCTCCATGTCTATAAATGATGAATGTCGTATGCTATGCTATGTGATGTGAAACATATCTACATAGACACCATTTCATTCTTCCTGCCATGCATAACCCAGAAAACGATGGAATTATCTTTTCTCTAAATATGTCAGCAACACCGCGGTAAGATTTGTGGTGGTCATACCAATACGGTCGCCATTTACTTCATTTATGCATACCTGCTGCTCTAATGACTATTTAATTTTAGCTGACAACTGACACCCATAAACCCCCATTAAGACCCTCAATAATGGGTCTGAGAACTTTTCTCAATCAATAACCCTGTTTTAACCACAAATCACAATTTTATTCTTCATATAATGGATAACAGACGACAGATTTTCTTCTGCAATCATTTGGTTCAGCGAGTTTTGTCCCGTAATACCTGTTTATGCCAACATGGTTTAATAAAAGAAGACAACAGCATTTTATCGAACACATATTATTAACATTATACCGGCTTATACTTACACTGATTTGATTTACACTGTCTGATCATTCAAGCCCCGACTCTTTCGACATATCTGCCAGCTCTGTCAACACAAAGTCAAAGACGGCTTCGCCGGAGCATTCCCTGGACAGCTCGTTACTCACCATGACTCGATCATTTTGCAATGTTATAGGAATATAGCCCGTTACTATACTTCATGGCAAATACGGTTTTGAAAGTCGTTTAGGTCATTTGGTGGACTTACAAAAACTTTGCTTTTCAAGTGATCCCAAAGGGAAAAATCACATGCATGACATGAGATCGGGTCTCGGCGGCCACTAGTCAATAACCTGAAGTTCAGGCCCTATCACAGAATAGGGCCTGACACAAAACCTATCTAAAGTGTGGGATTCCCGTCCACCTGGTGGACGGGAAATCTGATTGGTTGATCAGCATCATGAAGGATTTTGATTGGTTGCAAGTTCACATAAACAACAGTTTTAAAAATAGTTCGGTCAAGGCGAGAATTAATATAAAGGTCAAACGCACGTAACAAATTCCATTATCGATTTCTTCGAATTTCTTTTCTTTTATGCTTTATGGCAGAAAATAAATCAAACAAACAGTATTTTGAAAGGGCTTCATCAAAATCTTTGACGAATTTGGACACACACGACGCTGAAAGAACAGCCAAACTAGTCATGTATCCGAAAGCTTGTTGTTGACAGCCAAGATGTTCTGCCAACTTGCTTCGCCGGCAAAAGTCTTATTTTTAATATCAGGTAGTACCGGCGTAGTTGTTTTCTGAGCTACATCGCCTTCTTCGTGGTATGATTGAGAATTTAATTGTTGCTGTTATTAGCCCGTTAGTCGTTAGAGTATATCCGCGTCCAGCAAATTGAGACCTTGAGAAAGCTTGGCAGTCAAGCCGTGCACAGAACTGACTAATTAAATCTTTGTTTGCTGTTCGCCTGTTCGGTTAAATAGAGAAACTGACTCTTAATTATATAAAAGTACTTTGAATTTTTAAGTTTAATTAAAAAGCAAAATGCTCTGCGGACATGTTCATGAGAACATAAATTTTTTGTGTAACGAAATCTACAACACTTGTCAATCATATTGCATGTGTGTCTAAAAATAACATGTGGGCGTCCCACGGTCTAGACAGGTTTTGTGTCAGGCCCTATTTCAAATTAGGGCCTGAATTTCAGGTTAACTAGTCAACTGCATGGCCGAGGGCAGCAACGCCGGCGGTTTCCGAACAGTTCCCACAAGCGATCTTGCACAGCAATGCCAATGCACTTGAAACCACCAAAGACGTCGAAACACCCAAGATTGACGAGTTGAGCTCATTTTGATTTCGGCCGGCAATTTTTATTTGTCGAGTGTGTGGCCATTTCTCAACGTTACGATTTAAAAAGAGTATCATTGAAAAGATAAGGCCAAAAAAATGTGGGTTTCCGGTTTCCCGACCCTATCTAGCTTTTGGACGTCGAAATCCCGACCCTAAACTTTTTTTATTGGATCATGCATGTAAATGTTTCCACTTAGAGGAAAAAGTTTGCGGAAAATTGAAATTTGAGGCAATATTAGGGAAATTTATCTTTGGATGTGGAAGCACTGACTAAACAAAATGGCGTCCGCTTGTTCGGAAAATTAAAAAAAAAGGTTTAAAAAAAAAAGTTAAAACCGACCTACCCTACCTAAGTTTTTATAAGAAGAAACCGAAAACCCACATTTTTTTACCTAAATGACTGTTCTTTCGTCCTATGTAAAAATTGAATTGTTTAGCCATGACTTTTATGATGCACGACAGCCTGTCGAATTTCCACTGCGTTTGTTTAGATACCCTGTACACAAGCGGCCCAATCTCTGAACGTCCTATATATTTTGAATATTTATTAAACCGTTATTATATTTTAAAATAACAAAATAATTCAAAAAATATTAACAATATATGTAAAAAATATATCTCACTTGTTAATAGAATCCATTTGTCGTGTTTTTGAGTCTAGTTGATGCGATTGCTTTATGTTTTCGTCGTACTTGAACGGTTATCAGTACTATGGCACTGGACGACATGGCCGTATAGGACATAAATAACTACAAGGCTAGCCACTTATTTGATATACTCTCCGACATCGAGTCCAATATCTCGCCTCAGAATCGTCGCAGAGCAATAAATTTCACATCGTCTAATAGCACGAACGTTCCTCTTTCGAAAGAACTTGGTTTCTTCACCATTGCGGCAATTCCCGCGACACACGACGAACTTTGTTTGTCAAAAGTCCAAATTTCCATTTTCGACAGACTTAGCGCGTCCCCAGAGGAGGAATGAGGGTCTTCCCACAATGCATTGCGTCTAATTATTATTCACAATTATAATTTTCAACGAACGTTTGGCAAAAAGTTGTTGAAATACATTGCGATTTTGGCTCCGTTTATCTCGTTTTTTCGAAGGTATGTTTTTATATTTGTATTATTTAAGACCCTAATTAAACTGTTTTTGACTTGTTTGGTACAGGAATTGCTTTTTAGTTATATTAATTACGGATTGTAATTGTGCTTGATTCGGGCCAGTGCACACGCCAATAAAATGACCTTGATATAATGCAGAAGCAAACTCACTTTTTTTTTAGGAAAATAAAAACAAAACACGTCATCGAATTCGGGAAGATTTTTTCTTTGTACTGTTACTTTAAAACATGAGTTTGCTCCACTAAACCGACAAGTAATCGCGGTTTGAAAATGGGGTACTTTCGCTATATTCTATCGCCGATGGCGGGAATAGACCGCCTGATAAATAATCATGGCGCGAAGGAAATTATTGTACTAATCACTATTTTTCATGATAATTTTGAAACATACGCATTTTTGTTCGTACATATTTTAAGTTTAATGCAATTTTTAAGGTTAGGTATGCTTATGTTTACCTGCCCTGACTGTATTTTTTCATTTTATTATATAATTTGGCTATTTTGGAGTAAAAGTATATATTTTAAACGGGTATATACTTCTGAAGGTGATACTCCAGGGAAACCTACTGATAAAAGACGCAGAATTTCTCGTTTGAAAAATTCAACATCAAGGTTTTTACAAACATAAAATACAGTATGACCAGTTTGACCACACTAAAACATTGTAAAGTTGTCATATTAACAGTATTAAAACATTGTATTTTAATGCTTTTTTTGCCTGGGAGAATTTCTGTCCATAGGCATACGAGGCTGGGGGTTGCAACCCCTCCAGTCAGTGTTTAGTTGGGCAGAATTCTTCTTTAAAAAATTATTCGGCAATTGTTTTAAAAATGACTTTAAACAGTATATAGACAGGAGATGTATTCCTTCTATTTTAAATGACAATGTTGGGCAATTTCTATCCACCTGTACGCCATATTATTTTTCAATGCTGGGAGTGGCATTCCAGAAAACCTATAGTACACACATTTCCTGGAGAAGCATGCCCACAATCCTGGTAAACATCCATAAGTTTCTTTGTTGCCGTCTAATTGTGCTGGCACTGAGATTGCCCCTCTCACTTTTGCTGTTTGCTTTGTAGTTTCCTATCAGAAAGATTAAACCGACTCCAAAGAAATCCCCAGTACAACTTCATAAATGGACATTTGAGGAAGATAAAGCATTCATTGAATTCATATCTGTTGCAAAAAAACATGCAAATGATTACGATTGAAGAGGTTTACCAATTATGTAATACCTCTAGTTGTTTTAATACATCATTAAGCTAGAGCAAAAGCATCACCTTTCATATACGTTATCATATAGCATCCGTGTTTCTGGTGAAATGAATGTGTGCAACATTTTAAAATTGTACGCATAAGATTTTATTGTTAAAAACATTTTAATTATCTTTATTAAGTACAGTAATATTATGTTAATATTTTTTTCGATTTTAAAATAAATAAATTTTATCAACATCATTTATGTAGTGTGTGCAGATCTTTTTATTCATTTGTGATGAGCAAGGGAAGACTATACACTGAAAATCGTGAAAACCATACATACCATAAACCTCCGAATATAAGTCCCCCCCCATGTACAAGCCCCCCCTTGTGTAAGCCCATCAAAAATCGCTTACGAAAGAATATAAGCCCAGTTCTTTTAGGTGGAGGTTTACGGTAGATTGTCAAAAAAACTGCAGAACTGTAAGATGGTGTCCATGCATGGGATATACTTATGGTATAATCAAGTGATATATATACATGGTATAATAGTGACGGAAACACATGCAGTACAGGAAAACAGGGGTAGGGCCAGGACTGTACCACTACAAGTTCCCCAGCTCTATCCTTACAAATAAAAGAAATGTCAGTATTACACCAGACACCAATAAACAATTTTGCAGCTTCTGCTAAACATTTTCTTTCAATGTTTTTTAACCCATTGAGTATTGAGTGTCAGCACTCTCCCCCTGATGAGTAAATAGTCTAGTGTTAGACAGTAAAATAATCTGGCATTAGGCAGAGTAAAATAATAGACAACTGGTTGATCATTTGAGCATAGATAACTGGTTGACCAGTATAAATCCTTGCAATGCATCACACATTGCGATAGTGTTGAATTTACTCCATTTCATTCTTTACAACAATGCTACCACTGGGCGCTTCTTCCATCATTCAGTGTGTATGAATGTCTGTCAGGGCAAACAGGATTTATTGGTAAATTAAAACAGTTACAATCAGTTGGCTGATGTAATTCTATTGGTGGAAGTACACTATCCAGCTCATCATCTCGACTATCTGGGTCACATGGTGGGATTGCTTGGGATGTTGGTGATGTTGAAATGTCAAACTCCCAACAACATAACATTGTTATATTCTTTGTTTATACCTCCTTCCCGTAGATCATTAGGGTCGAAGAACTACATGATATGAAATAAAAATACGTTTAATACTGCTGTATTTATACAACATAGGAGCATTTTTATATTTCTATTTTTATATAAAAATCATCTCACCTTAAAAACACAACTAGAGTGAATTTGTACCAGTGCAGGACTACCGCAATCAGCGAACAATTTCATCAATTTTTATCCCGTTAACCACAGCTGGACAAAGGACTATTCTTCGAACTATCCGTAAAACTATAAACATGAACCTCACGACATTCAAGTTCATCACACGGTAATTATTCCGGAATCAAGATTAAAGGCTGTTTTGACACACAGTGAACACACAGAAGCTCGTGTCCACCCAAAAACGAAGCTTTCTTTCCATGCGTAGTGCAAAAATCAACCATTTTACAATTTATTTTCGATAAATCTTTTCTGAATCTCTTAAAACCTCGAGGTGTAAACACAGCGAAAGCCGACCGAACAATGACGGCGCAGAGTGAGAAATCGATAATATGTAAAAAACCGCGCCTGACCGCGTTGCATGCCGGTATAGTCCTCACTCCTCCTCTGGGGCATAATGCTGTACATTTTGAGAATTTACCACACAATTCATTGAGAATGTAGGCTCGTCACCAATCACCAAGTTTCCCCAAAAATGTGGTTCTTCACATTGTTGGTTAAACCATTGGGAAAAATTCGATCGCTTCTGATAATCGTTTGGCAGCAACTCATGGCTTATGTGCATTCGAAAAGGGGTGCCATTTAAGGTTGAGCCTCGTAATGCGGTTGAAGCCGGCTGATGTTATACCAAGTGGACTTCAATGAGCACTAACTCCTGGATCTTGCTCCAGCAGATGCCTTACTAAGCAATGCTACCTAGAACAACAGTTTCATCAATTAGACAACAGTTACAGGAAAAAACTTGTCAAGAAATTTCTTTCTTACGACGTCAATTTCAGTGAGGATCAGTGACTTGACTTGCTTTAGCGCATTGAATGTTCTTTCTACTGCTGTGTTTGAGAAAGGGGATGAGGCTGTGATCGAAACAAAACTGCATTAGACTGGGATGCTTTTATTCTCCAGTTACGGTCTTCGCATCTCTGATCATCTTCTGATAACTCACCAGTATTTTTCCCAAGTCAAATTTGAGTCACTTGACTCACTTTGCATCATCAATAGACTAGGAAAAACTTGTCTGGCACAGATGATAAAGTGCAAAGTAAACTTGCAAATTGTTTAAGACCGGAGAACATTGATAATCTTCAAACTCCCAGAGTAAATCCATTAATATGGAATCACATTTCGGCGACCGTACAAAGTACGGATGTGAAATATCAGAAAATTCAACAGTTGCTTATTGGTGCCATTAGTGCTATGTTCTACACCACCGAACAAGCTGTAAAAAACAACTGTGATAAAACGTTGGTCACAGCGTTGACTGATGGTGTCGCTATGATGACCCAATGTCAACATGATCTTAACCACACATGCAGGCTGGCCATATAAAAAGAATTAAATCAAGACTTAAATCAAGAACAGAAAGAGTTTGTTCCTCACAGTCGTCAACAAGTGGTCGACCCCAAAACACCTATCACCCGTCATACAACAGCAATGAAAACCATGATTTCAACCATATCAACAACCAAGACGAGGACATTTTTTAGATTGAGGCTGGGGTCAAGGAACAAGAGAAAGAAAGCGGGTCAATGAACAAGTAACTAAACCAAGTGATATCAACAATAGAATAGGGTAAGTTCAGTTGATATTATTTGTAAACCACATGTGACATTAACTCAACTGCCAACGCAGTTAGCTGGTCGGCTACAACCAACTCTTGGGACCTTAAATCGTTGCGATTTAGTGCGATTTAAGGGGAAAATGTAGTTTTTGAAGTCATGCAAAGAGATTTAAGACAAAAGTGAACCTTTTAAGTGATGTATGTGATTTAAACCAATTTAATTAAAGCAATTTAAGAAAAAAGTAAAATTTAAATAAGCACAATATATGTTGTTAGGGTGATTTAAGAAAAAAAAACCAAAGTCATTAACACCAAAAATCACAGGCATACTATTGATGTCTCTATATAATTTAATTAATAATGCCAAATATTACCCTTACACCAAATTAACAAAGGCCAATAAATATATAAATTTATACCTACATCAGAAATCAAACATTAGGATATGAAACTAGTATGGAGAGATCTTTTCTAGCAAATTGTTCAGTAATTTGTTTCTCCCTATTGTTAAATATTCTGGCATTCTGTCCAGTAATATTAATAGAACCTTTTGTACACATGTCCTCTATTGCACTTATCTTTCATTTTGGAATCCATCCAATCTGTTTCTCTGCAATCCTTTTGTTGATTAAAAATACATCAATGCCTTCTTCTGATATAGGCCGTATTCTGTGGCCACTTATCGTTCAGTTCTGCTGCCCCCATTCGGGGTCTACTTTTAGTTTACATGAATCTATAGATTTTGATACGCTGAGTACGAATTCAGTTGTGGTAACTCGCACTGACCTGCAGTTTTTTTGTATTTTACGATCAAACATCATCATTTTTTATTAAAATTTCCGCCATTTTGTTCAGGAAACTTCATGTTATATACCAGTTATTGTACTAGTCCAAGTCTCGTAGCAGGGGGGTTGCACGTGGTATTACGCAGTCTGTTATCATTCTTCTGAGAAAAATTTACAGAAATGAAATAAAAATATAGATATTTTTTCACAATATAAATGCAAAAGGTATACTGGTACATGTTTGTAAATAATTAGGAATTAATCTATTATTCTTTATTGCATCAACTTTTGTTTTTTTTGGCTAATCATGATGTGAAATTGCAAAGACTGTCACTATATCCACAAAGAGTCTCACAGCTAGTCTCACTTGTCATTGGTAAAGTTGTTTATTTTATTTATTACTGAAATTATGTACATAATTTTGGCCTTCCAATGTGAATAGCCTTTGAAATTTTTGTCAACAATGAATAAGGAGCACAATATATTGTTCAATAAATGTTAGACCTATTTGTAGACCATTGCCCATTAAATTATTAGTAGCCAGTTGACCTCAATAAAATTAACTGATCTATTTAATAAATCTGCACATAATTAGTTCCATTTTCCTGTATTATAATAACATTTTTCCTATATTATGGGACATTGAGCTTTATAAATAAAAACTTTTGGAAGATGGCTTTCACTCTCTGACAGACAGGCTACTTTTTGTCTGTTTATATGGAGTTAACCCAACCTAGATTAGTTATATTTCTTTAATTACTTTATTGTTATTTAAGTATTTACATTAGCAAATGGTGGCTGCACAGGACATAGCCCCAATTCTACTACGTCATCAGTCACGTCACTACGGAGTCACATGAGAAGCGTGTGCGTGCTTCGCTGATCAGTGCTTGCAGCTTGTTGATCAGAACACTTGTGTGATTTCTCCTCTTTGACTTTGCTAAAATTCAGAAGAATTTTGACGAGTAGGTAAGGCATAACGGAGACTTTCGTGGGACAAAAACCGTAAGTATAAAACTTATATATATATATATATATATGTGTTTTTTTGTTCCAAAACAGATTTATTATGGCGACTGACAACACAGAACAGATTGTGTCACAGCCGAATGACCTTGAGCCCCAGGACACACAACAGTCCGAAACTCCACAATTGGCTCAAACATTAGTTGATTTAAATCAAACTATGAGCCACATGGCAATGATGCTGGGCGACTTATGCCAAAAATCTCAGGACACAAATGTAGTGTCACTTCAACAACCAGAAGTTGAAGAATCCCAGCACAGACGACGAGGCAAAAAGCGGCGCTCAAAAACGTCGTCCTCATCTTCAGAAGCTAGCTCGGGTTCTGGAAATGAGAGTCGGGGTCGTAAACGCCGAAAGCGAAGGTCCCATAGCAAAACTCGGCTTGAAAATAGGGGCGAAACGACCGATCATGAGCAGGATAAAGTGAGCGTACATGTGCAAGACGATGATGATAATGTATCGGTTTTACTTCAAGATGGCGCCACAAATGACAATACAAATTCAACCGATGAAACCCTTACGAATTTAGGGGAAATGCTTGAAGATGTTGAAGCTACCGGCGATGATATTACCCCTAAACTGGCTACTATAGCGGAAAACCGATGGAATAAAAAACTAGCGCCTGAAAAGCTGACATTAATTCAAGAAAAATACAAGCGACCCGCCAATTGCACAACAGTATGCTCACTAACAGTAAACCCAGAAATCTGGGCAAAACTGCCGCACTATCAACAACGGGCGGATTTAAACGTCTCGAAAATACAAGAATCGGTTCGGAAAGCTGCCCTTATATCTCTGCAAACAGCTCATTCTTTGACTAATACAAAGTCTAAAGAGCTAGATGTAAAAAAGCTCTTAACACAGCAGGTTGATTCGTTAGCTTTATTGGGCCACATAAGTTATGAGTTGGCCTGCCTTCGCAGATACAAAATAAAATCCGTTTTGAAACCAGAATATGCTTCAATATGTGTTGATGATGGCACGCAAAGTAAATATCTGTTTGGCGATGATTTACCCAAACGACTAAAAGACGCCAAAGAGGCGAGCAATGTGGGGCTAGCTGTGAATACGAGCAATTCAAGAAACAACAACTATCGGGCGCCAAAAAGCTATGACCAGCGAAATTGGCGCCAAACACGTGGGGGGCATAATTACCATGCTGGCACTTCACGGTCGGATTTTTTCCAGCGAGGAAAATACCAACCACCTCGCAAGAAATAATCGCTCACTTAAAGACAATAAATTCATCTGTTTCTCCAGTAAGTAAATGGAAAATTTTATTCCTATTTTAAAGGATTATTTTAAAACAATTATGTGCCAGTTCAAAAGCTGGTTGTATCTCAAATCATTTTTCTGCCTGGACAAGCATAACATCAGATAAAGAGATCTTATCTGATACTCAGGGCATGACCATTGAATTGTCAGAAATGCCAACCCAACATCGCTTTGTCCAAACAAAGTAATAGATGCACTCTAAACCCATTTCCCTAGTTATTATAACAGATGCTTCCCATGGGGAACCTTCCCTAGTTATTACAACAGATGCTTCCCTGCAAGGTTGGGGTGCTGAATGTCAGAGTATAGCCACTGGTGGATTGTGGTCACATTGAGGCAAACGAACACAAACTATTTAGAATTATTAGCTACCCTTTTGGGCTTGAAAACGTTTGCAAAAACAAGACGTAGCCTACATATAAGGCTTATGATAGACAATACGTCTGCAGTCGGTATTATTAACAACAGGGGTACAAGCCATTCTCCTAAATGTAATATTTTTGCCCATCGGGTCTGGAGTCTGGTGTATTGAGAGGCAAATATGGATTAGTGCTGCCCATATACCAGGGCGAGAAATTTATTGCGGATTTTGAATCAAGAAGAAATGCAAAGGCATCAGACTGGATGCTAGATAAACTACGTTTAGCCAAAGCATTAAAAGACTTAGATTACTCACCAAGTATTGACCTATTTGCCTCAAGAATTAATATACAATCTGATACATATGTTTTATACAGACCAGACCCACAGGCATCAGCAGTAGATGCATTTACCCTAACATGGAGCTCACTCATGTTTTATGCTTTTCCTCCTTTCAGTCTTATTGGGACTGTTTTAAGCAAGATCAAGGAAGACAAAGCAAGGGGGGTGGTTGTGCTACCAAATTGGCCAACACAACCTTGGTATGCGAAAGCCCTTCTCATGGGGGAAAAACCACCCATACATTTCCAAGCGTCAAAAGACCTGTTGATACTTCCCAGCCATCCAAACGAGACACATCCATTGTTCATAAAACTGTCAATGATGATTTGCCTCTTATCCGGGAAAGTTTACAGCTCCAAAATCTGTCAGAGTCCACGAAAGAAATTATAATGGCTTCTTGGCGTAAAGGCACTCAGAAACAATATAAATCATATCTTTTACGATGGGAGGAATATTGTAACCGAGAAAATGTTGCACCTCACAATCCTGGGAAAGCATATGCTATCGAATTTCTTAGGGAACTATATGATTCAGGTGTAGGATATAGTGCTATAAACACTGCTCGATCAGCACTATCGTCAGTGATAATACCCACGGCAGGGATTCCATTTGGAAAGGACCCTTTAGTTTGCCGGTTTCTAAAAGGGGTATTTGAACTGAAACCTTGCCTCCCAAAATACGCTGAAATTTGGGATGTAAATAAAGTTATTTGTTACCTACAACAGTTTACTTCAGTTTCTGAAGTCAGTTTAAAAGATCTTACAATGAATCTTGCCACTTTATTGTGTCTACTAACAGGACAAAGATGTCAAACGATACACAAGATAGATATGAACTTCATCCAATTGGAAACGGACAAATGCATTATCACAATTAGAGAAGTTTTAAAGCATACTAAGGCTGGAAAACACCAAGTGCCTTTGGAACTTCGCTCGTACCCAAGGGACAAAAGAGTTTGTGTGTTAGAGTACCTTAAAGAATATATCAAACGAACTACTGTTCTCAGAGGTGAACAATCAAAACTATTTGTGAGTTTCGTAAAGCCCCATAAAGCGGTAACCAAAGACACCATTGCCAGATGGGTCAAATCAGTACTACAGCAATCGGGAATTGATACAGATAAATTCACGTGTCACAGCACCCGGGCTGCATCAACGTCTTGTGTCAAAGCAGCAGGACTTAATTTAAAACAAATAATGCAGTCTGCTGGCTGGTCCAATTCCTCTACCTTTGCAAAGTTTTATGATAAACATATTGAAACTGAAAATTTTGGTTCAACAATTCTCAACACAGCAGATGTTGAAACAGTAACAACAGTTTAAGTAGTTATAATGTAGTTGGGTTACTAAAACAAATACATTTTGTTTATCCATTCATGTGTTGGAGTGGGTTCTTCACGGTCGCAGGACTTTGAAATCTCATGCGACTCCGTAGTGACGTGACTGATGACGTAGTAGAATTCTAAAATTAAACGATACTTACCTGTAAGTTGAAGTTTGATTGGGATTCTACTAGTCATCAGTCAGGAACGAAGGAGTCACATGCCCAGGTACTCTGTACCAGGCCCTTCCCTCCTGTGACTCTTCGTTCCTCATTCCTGCAACCGTTCACTTTAAAAACTGATCAGCGAAGCACGCACACGCTTCTCATGTGACTCCTTCATTCCTGACTGATGACTAGTAGAATCCCAATCAAACTTCAACTTACAGGTAAGTCTTGTTTAATTTTAGAATTATTACAGCTAAAATATAACAACCGGCCTAGCTTGGTTTTTCAATTTATGTGAGGGGCTTTGGTGGCGAAGTGGTTAGCGCACTTGCCTTTCACCTCTAAGGCCGCAGGTTCGAATCTCAGTGAGAGCTTCTCAATGTGACTCGAACCCAGTCCTCATGTGAAAAGAGTAAAAGTCAACGCTCTGCCGAAAGTCGTGGGTTTTCTCCAGGTACTCCGTGTTTCCTCCCACAGGGAAAGTTGACAGGGTGGGTTAGGCACATAGGATAGGTCTGGAGGCAGATCATTAATGAGGTATGGACTAATAGCGGCTGCTCAAGCGCCATTTGTAAGCTCAAAGTCTACCTTGGTCTGCTTCACGTCAGTCCGGTTCTATCTATCTATTCATAATGTAACCAGTCACTGAAAAGCCCTGTTAGGGAGTGTGCTGTGAAATATCTGTACCTATCTGTACTGTTGAGGCAAGCATGGGCGTGCTGGAACAAATCTCAAAGTCATGCCACCTAGAAACATTAATTGATCGAGCCATTTGAGGTTTAAATGTGTAAAAAAAATATTAAATACAACATATTGTCATGATCCATCATCACCTTAAGCTCTAATCCTATTTGAGCTGCCATTAATTACCAACTGAACTACTGGATTCAGGGATATTTTATATTTGACCAGGCAGACAATAGAAATTTAAAGTAATCTGGCATCACTACCTACCAATATGCCTTAGTTATATAAACCTTCTTTCCTCTTGGGCTGGCCTGCCTGGCCAAGACTCTTTTCCAAGCCTTAGATCTTGGATAACAGCTGGGCATTAAATAATTAATACATAATTCACATCAATCTATTGATACAAAATAACATTTCTTTATTTTCTTAGGGGGTGTTTATATATGGAGGGCAGCCAACCCAGATACCCGAGCTAGCTTGCTTTGCCGAGATCTAACATTGCTATGTAATTTATACTAACATTTATCTTGTGTTTAAATGGGAACCGAGCTGGCCTGCCTAGGTGAGATCTTGAAAAATAAAAATATATTTACTTATATTATACTATTTATAGCGGTAAGACCAGCGATTTGTTTTGGCAAGACAGCCCACCTCAAGGGTCTAATGTAAACATGGGATAAAATCAGCTCAGCAAAGAGAGCTAGCTCGGGTGGATGGGCTGGCTCACCTCTATATAAACACCCCATTAGAAGATTTCAAAGTTAAAATTTCTTTTGAAATCTCTCTGAGGGATAAAACCTTCAAAACTTTATTGTTGACAAAATTTTCATGTAGACAGTATCCAGGAAAATTGCCTTTTCATATTGTAAGGCCAAAATTATGTACATAATTTTAGTAATAAGTAAAATAAACAACTTTACCAATGACAAAAGTGAGTCTTTGTGGATATAGTGACAGTCTTTGCAATTTCACATCATGATGAGCCAAAAAACCCAAAAGTTGATGCAATAAAGAATAATAGATTAATTCCTAAGTATTTACAAACATGTAGCAGTACCTTTTGCATTTATATTGTGGAAAAATCTCTATATTTTTGTTTTATTTCTGTATATTTTTCTCAGAGGAATGATAACAAACTGCGTAATACCGCGTGCAACCCCCCTGCTAAGAGACTTGGACTAGTACAATAACTGTATATAACATGAAGTTTCCTGAACAAAATGGCGGAAATTTTAATAAAAAATGTTGATGTTTGATCGTAAAATACAAAAAAACTGCGGGTCTGTGCGAGTGACAACAAGTGAATTCGTACTCAGCGTATCAAAAACTATAGATTCATGTAAACTAAAAGTAGGTCCCGAATGGGGGCAACGAAATTTGTTTTCTAAGCGACTTTTGGGGTCACAGAATACGGCCTATTATACAATAAACATAATTTAATATAAAGTCAAATGTAAGCCTTCTATAAAACTAATATATCATCTTTTTAATTCAAATATTGTCGCGGCAAATTCAAATTTTAAACATGAACACATGCTCAAAATTCATGAATGAAGATAGCGAATATTTACTTTCAAAACTGCTCCATTATACATATAACATAACAATATGCTTACCTGAATGTTATTCAGTCATGCTCGCTGTTTCCTCTTCGTTCAAATCATTCGTCGTCGCTTAAAAAAAGCGAATTTTTCGAACCATAAATTCAGAATGAAGGCTTGAAAAATATGGCGTAATGGC
Organism: Paramuricea clavata; assembly: GCA_902702795.2. NCBI lineage: Eukaryota > Metazoa > Cnidaria > Anthozoa > Malacalcyonacea > Plexauridae > Paramuricea > Paramuricea clavata. Next base: position 33,191 of record CACRXK020000175.1, on the reverse strand, counting down.
GGTGTGAATAAATGACGCTATCCCGGGAAGCTTTGCGCGCGCAGTACGAAAACTAGGCACCAGTCTGTAAAATCGCGCTCATCGTGAGAATTTTCGTTTCTTTCGATCCGAAGAGCTTCAAAAGGCCAGTTACCGGCTATATTTGATTTCAGATATTAATGGTGTGCTAAAGACAGATTAATCTCTTAGAAAATAAATAGTCCCAGTAATGCTCTTACTACATGCGAAAGAATAAAATACTACACAACAAATATCAAACGGTTATTAGACACGTAAAACTTGATATCGCCGGCAAAGTCGAAATCGCCATTAACATCTACTGTATATATCCGAAAAACATATTATAGCATACATTACCGTGATTGATGATTGGATTTATTGTATGTTACTAAAAAGCATTTTTCAGTACACACCGTGCACGCGTGTTTTCCAAAATCGGCGTAGGGTGTGTTATCTAACACACCAAGATGTGTTTTTGCAAATTAGTATGAGGTGTGTTCCCGAACACACCAAGGTGTGTTTTCGTTCAAAAGGTGTGTTATTGAACACACCTTATATGCATCAAAGGTGTGTACGAAAAGGTGTGTAAAATACAGGTGTGTTTCTTAGCACACCTAGGTGTGTTTTGTTACACACCATGGTGTGTTTTCTAACACATCATGGTGTGTTTTCTAACACACAAAGGTGTGTTTTCTAAAATTGTATAGGAAGGTGTGTAAAATGTACACACCTTGGTGTGTAATTAAACACACCTTGGTGTGTAATTAAACACACCTTGGTGTGTAATTGAACACACCTGTTTTTAGAGTGTAATATTTAACAGTTACACCAAGCGATGTATTGCATTACAAATTGTCTTCTCCTCTTATTAATAGCCTATAATTGGTGTCTGTCAAACCTAATTACAACTTCTATGGCAACAGACACTTCACCCTTAATTTTTTCGCACCTAGTGCGGTTCCTCATGAAGGGAGAACATTCGGACAAAATTTGAAAGATTCCGCAAATGGGCAAAGGAAAACCAGGGTGTATTAGCCGCTATCGCTATTTCCGTCGCTGGAATCATCACTACGGTCGTAGAAGCCGGAAAGAAGACTATTATGGGGGCATCTAACGGAATTGGAGCTGTAGGAAAAGCCTTAGCAAAATTCGCACTACCAATCCTCGTACCTATCCTAAATTTTTTGAGCACCATCCTAAGCTGGGCAGCTATGGCTCTTGCCTTTCTCGTCAAAGATTTGTGGATCGTAGCGATTGTGATTGCTGGAGTTATGTTCAAATAGCTACAAAACAGACAAAAGAAATAAATCATACTATAATGAAAAACATAATGGACCGAACAACGTAACTTATGCCCAACTTCCGACGCATGAACAGATGGGAAATTACTGGGGATAGGACCAAACACGTCCAGACCTTTCCTTCAACCCTAACTTTGTTAAACCACAGTTAATAGAAGGGGATGGTTTGGAAAGTGGGCGGAGTTTCGGAATATGTCTTTGATCCATGCTTGGAAGGGTCACGTGTCAAATAGTGTGCATCATATTAAAAATGGCGTAATAATACATATCACGAACCACCTAATTTACATTGAAATAATATCAATATAATATATGTTGGCCATCTGTTGGGAATTTCGTTAGCTAGCTATGAAGTATTAAAGCTATGCCTGGCCGTAATTGTGCTTTTTTTGGTTGTTCAACAAGCCAAAAGCACCAAATTTCATTGTTTCGAATACCAGTCATGAGCGCGCACGAAAGTGAATATAAGTCGTCAATAAAAAAGGAAACTCGGGAGAAATGGCTTGAAATTATTTTCAGAACCAGAGCGATTACATCAGAACTGAAGAAACGAACATCCAATAACAATATATATTCCATAAGGTAGATGATACTGTACATAGGAACTGAATTTTGGTGGTGAAGCATGATCATAGTTGATAATTTTTATTGCATTTAACTTTCATTTTAATATCTTTGTACATATACTTGAAATTTCTGAAATGTTATTGGGAACTTTGGTATATTCAAATATATTTTACTAATCTCTTGGTGATCACTTTAGACCATTCCGATGTCACATGAAGTAACTTTGCTATAAGTATAAAATATGTATATGAATATAAAGGAATTGTCCAAGCTAGTCTGATAATGTTTTGTAGAATTGTACACTCCATGCACTTTAGCTATTTAATCCCCAGGCCCTGCATAGCTTTTCAACTCCCAGCTCTACAAGCCTTTTAACCCCCACTTTGCTCTTCACATGTCTCTCCAACTCCCCCCACCCCTACATTGAAAGCTCCCCTTGTTACTGTTTGAGGACTACCTTACTGAAACTCTAAAAGTGTTTAGATGCAAGTGCCACCCAAATACACCCCCCTCCCACTGGATATCCTCATATCAGCCATAGGCTAAACATATAAGTTATCATACAATGGCTTGCTAACAACAAATAAAATATTATATGCCAATCTACTGTGAACAACAACAAAAATGTCCTGACCTGCATAATACATTACTTCTATAAATGTGTGTGAACACATTTTTCTGTTTCCTTTCATGCTTAGCAGTGGAAAATTTATGACACTTTTTCCCAACCACCTTTCATGAATTTCCTTGGGCGATCTTTCTGGATTAATGACCCAATGAGATTGCTTACGCTTGTAGTTTTCAAACATATATTTACAAAAATCAGATTAAAATTTGACATAATTTACAAGTTTGGTTTAACCTATTGAGTGGCAGCACTCTCCCCCTAATATAATACCTTATTGAATTCTGATCGTTTAATTGGCTGTTTATGGTGACATGATATTGAATAGAAAATTCCATTTCCCAAGAGTGCAATGGAATATGTTCCATTGCACTCTTTGCAAGTGCAATTGTACTACCGTAAACCTCCAACTATAAACCCTGGGCTTATATTCTTTCGTAAGCGATTTTTTGATGGGCTTATATACGGGGGGGGGGTGTCTTATACATGGACGATCTTTTGTGTTAGTGTAATAGTGATAAACAAGTATAGTAATAGTGATAAACAAGTGCTAAACAAGCATACTATTGTAATAGTAGCGATTAATAGTGGTAATAGCATAGATATGAGATATCTATGGGTAATAGTGATAAACAATAGTGATAAACAAGTGGGCTTATATTCAGGGGGAGAGCTTATAGTTGGAATGAGGTGAGCGTTAATACATGTGGTGGGCTAATACATGGGGGGCTTATATTTGGAGGTTTACGGTATACGTTTTATTCCATTGCACTTTTTGTGTTATAGAATAAATCGAATCCGTCAAAATGCTTCTCATATGAATCTATTAGTCTATCTTGGTATTATTTAAAACAAATAATGAATGTTTATGAGTGCAATGGTAAAAATATTTTCATTCGGTGAAAGATGGAATGTTCCATTTAACTCGGAGCCTCGTTGAATGGAACATTCCATCTTTCACCGAATGAAAATATTTTTACCATTGCACTCATAAACATTCATTATTTGTATATTAGATTATCCCACAATGATTTCACAATGGGAATGCTAATAGTTTTATAACAAATCACATCCACTGGGATATTTCTGAGGACTTCCTTTGATTTGTTAACCTCTCTACAAAAGTTCATTTTTGCCTCTTGCAAAATTCCTATGGGGTCATCTGATGGGTTGACAAGACCACCTCTGTTTCTAGCTTGTATGAAGCTTTTATTTTCTTGCTCCGACTGCAGGCTCCCAAGTAATCCTTGGAGTTCAGTGTTCTCTGACTCACTCTTTTTCTTTCTTGCACTCGTTAATTGCCTAACAACATATCCAGCAATATAGGAAAGAGGTCCCATTTCACATGCTTCAATCTTTTCACATTCTTTTGTTGTGTTTCTCAGTGGTGGTGAGTGGTGACTGAATCATCACCTCTTCCACTTATATTATAGAATGATCACTTATATTATAGAATATTAAATGGTCTAGAATATGTATCATTACAAGGTTGGTAATACGAGAGTCTGCCAAATCAAGAAGAGTCGTTGACTTTAGCATTAAACCATAGAAAGATTTTTAGCAGTTTGTCTTGATTTTTGTTTTTACAAAATTTCGAGTATAAAGGCTCAACCTCGTTGAAGAGTGCTTCTGTCGCAGTAACATTTTTAATAGAGGATTCTATTTCGTCTCCATACAATTCTTCGTCTATAATGTTTTGCTTTATTGTGTTAACGATCGAGTTCATTGTGTTTTTATCGAGTGGTGTTGTATAGCAACCCTCAGAGGTGCCAGAAACATCGTCGATATGTTTTGATTTTTTGTGCTTGTCAAACCGCCTTTCGATTTACAAATCATGTTATACATATGGCAAGGATAAACCATAAGACCATCAATCTCGTTCAACGCGTTTATAAATTAATTTTCCACCGATAGGTCATCATTTTCAACAAATCAATCGCAATATTCATGTGCAAAGCATCTTCATCGAATAACATTGTCAGTTCCTCGCTGCTTAACGATGGGCCAGACGGCTTTACACTCGACGTTATTTCTTCTAAAACTCTCTCAGAAGTTTCCTCCATTTCAATTTCAGCTGTATCGACCTTTTAAAAACACTTTTTTATAAGATTTTTGTTGAACGCATTAATAATCTTAAGCACTTCGCTCGAGAGCATGCACACTATTTGACACGTGACTTTCACTTCCTTTGTGGCGCAACATATTTGCCGCCGCTCTTTGAAGTTCGCCGGCTTTCCAAACCATCCTATTTCTATTAACTGTGGTTAAACCTGGCAAAGAAATTTACGTGAGTATTCCAAAACTTGAAGTCGACTCTGTTCTCGTACCGGATAGTATGGCTTTAGTCTTTCACCTTAAAAACAGTAACACAAAATCCTGGTTTAGAAACAATTTGAAAAAGTACTTCGGAAAAGATTAGAAATTCGTCTCGCGGAGAACAAGTCTATGATTAAAGCGGAGAAAGTTTGCTAGAGGTTTACAAGGATTTATGGCTACATAAAAATACAACGTGATGATATGGTAGAGGATGGTATTGACAGGGAAGCCACAAGGAAGAAAATATCTAATGATGATGCTGCAAACGACGACGTGGATGCCAACGCATTGTTTGAAGTATTTGGAACAAAACAAAGAATCCGAATCGAAAAAACCTCAAAGATTATGGACTTTACACTCCACACAATATGGTCAACGATCTACCGGGTGTTCCTCAAAAAACTATACCCTCTTTGATTTCATGACGTAAAACCTATTTAAGCTATTTCACTAAAATAAAAACCATTGTATGCACAAATGATTAACTTAGATTTTAATATATAACATTTAATTTCCGTGTGAAATACAAGTGTTTGAAATTGCGAGAAATTTTTGAAATTGGCGAAAAAACAACAAATATCGCCGCATCAAACTAAATTGAAAGCAATTGTCACTTTACATGGAATCGTTTTAACTTCAGTGATTTTATCTTTAATTTTGGATTATTCCCTTGCAGATTTACTTTAAAAATAAAAATTACACTTAAAGATTGATTGTTAGTTATAAAACAAAGTAATGATTCACATTAAACAAAATTTCCATATGACGTCCCTTGGGAATCAAATTGGCAATGAAATAAACATTGCATGTCGATTAGATTTTTATTCCTAAAGTTAAAAAAGAACCAGAGTTTGGATTTGTATCGACACGCTTTTCCTGATGAGTAAACTCATATTAGTCCATTCTTATGTATATAATTTCATAAAGGCATTCTTTTAGCTAGAATAAAAATAATCAAAAATTAAATATTGGTATATCTTAGAAAACATCAACAGGGTCTTCGGAGATTTCAGGTGATTCGTGCAAGCTTCATTACACATAAATATTATCAATTGAGAAGTCCTTTGCTGTTTATTTGTTTCGAAGATTTGCGTATTTCATCAAAGGAGGTTGGACAGCAGGCTGCAAAGAATCATGGGTATTGAGCGCCTAATTCCACGCGTGGCTTTCATTGACTGTTGACTGTCGAGGAGTGAACATCTCTCTGACTACAAAACCAATATGGAATTTTTCGAATAATTCGTGAAAACAGCATGTTATTGCTGTATTGTTGCGATCATCATTATGACTTGTGTTTTACTATATCAAGTTTACCTTTTTTAAATTGCATGGGACGTGCTGTCATTTTAGCTTTATAAATAATCCGTCTGAGAAAAACGAATTGTGTTTAATTTATATTCCCAATAGCGAGGCTCTTCTTTCTAAGTTGGATGGCGTTAAATCTCCGTGTATCATCAACGTGAAAACAAGCGCAGTATTTAAGGTTGGTATACTACAATGCATTACAGTTATCGTGTTATTTTATAGTCAAATTTCCGCTTTGTTGTTTTTATTCTTGTACTTTTAATATAAATACACTGTACAAAATTATGGCGCCATACTTGTGTTTACAATGCCTCTAGTTTGACCCTATTGTGTGTGTATGTGTACTGTGTCACTGTGATACATATGTACATGTTTTGAGTTAAACGAATTGTTTAATACATTTTTGCTAAGTATGATGCCTGTTTGTATGGATAGATTTTTACATATATGTGCACACAGTATAGTTATATTTTTCAATTTTCATCTGTAAAATAATATTTGTGTGTTCTAATATTACTCTAAATAGTGACACAATTTTGCATTAGATTGCTAATTTTAGAGATTACAGTGTATGTATAAAATAATAAAATAAAAATTTTCTTGTTATGATTTTGTAGAAAGAGATCTACTTGAGTGGTTCAGTGGTCTTCAACCTGGTCAGGATGGATATGGTAATGAAGGTGATAGGGCAGAAAGTGATGACCAGTTAGTTAAGTGATCAGGATGAAAGTGAAGAGGATGAAATCACCCATGCTGTACCATTCAAGTGCATTGGTGCTGCTCATGAGAAACATTACCAAGATCATTTGTAACAGGCATGCCTTGCTATTCATGGACAAGATAAACCAGTGAATGTAAGAATACGGCCAAAGCCATTGAATCCAATGGACTCAAGTGCAATAGCAATTGATGTAAACTATGGAACTGGATAGACACATGTGATGTTGGCTATATTATTTGCACCCACTAATTGCTGCATGAGATATCTTAGAGGTGTATGATCAGCATATAAAGACTAGCATAGGGTTGACTTTTTTAAAATAGGATTTTGTTCAAAATTTTTCATAAAGCGATGTGGTGAGTGGGAGGCTCAAGTGGTAAGGAGGGGCATGAATGTATGTCGACAGATGTTAGGGATATAATTGTAACTGACTAGGTTTAGCAAGTTATAGAAATGATGTTATTTAAATTGGCTAACTTTTTAGATTTTTTCAGCATTTTTACCTTTCACTTTATTGCCAAACAAGAATAATTTAAGTAGGTGTGTATCTATAAGAAAACAATATCTGTCATGTGCACTTGTGCAACTCACTCAAAATAGCAATATTGCTTTTTTATTATGGCATAAATTTATTACTAGGACACCAATATGGTTCTCATTTCCTATATCTAAACTTAAAAAAACATGTGCTATAATAAATCCATCTACCTATTTCGTGACTGAATAGAATTTATTTTGTCAAGCCATGTAATTAATTTTGAAATTGCTGTGACTTTATCTAACCCTTCTGCAGGAATTGAGCCTAAACCCTAAAGCACCAACCCATCTCCAACAATAAAATTACATCTTACTGTCAATTTCATTATAAATGCTCTTACAATGCCATTATAAATGCTTCCTCCTTTAACTTAATAATAGTGTTCATGCATACTAAAAAACCAAACATGGTGAATTATACTACAGGTATATACAATAAATGTACCAGCCAGGGTGTTAAAACTGGCTTGTCTAAAAAATACTGTGGGTGAAGTGTGGCAACTTACATGGTGCTTGAAATGAATCGTCACATGCTGACAATTCAGCATCTTTTCAACAAAAATTATCGAAACATATGAAGTAGATAATGTAAACAGCAGCTGACAACTTTTGAGGTATTCAAGAAATATCACAACGCTTGTAAGTTGCTGTTTAATAAAGAAAACGATTTCTTAGGTCATCCATGGCCACCGAGTTAAAAAGTGGCTGACGTCTAATTTCAAGAGTGGCTGGTGCAAAATGTACACTACTATAACAAACATAATTTAATTATTAATGTCAATAAATTTGAACAAATATGCTCAAGCATTAATTAAATATGATACAGTACATGTATGCAGGGATGGATCCAGCATGATCTGGTAGGGGGGTGCTCTGGTGCCAACTGCTGAGTTGTGTCTGTCATGTGTGCCGCCCACCCATCAACTGCTGTATTTGAATTGTAATTGTTCACAGTTCACTTATCATCATGTTATTACTCAAATTATTGTATCTCATTTTGTCTTTTTTGCTTTATCATAAAAAATAGCACCCTCCTGCACCCCCTCTGGCCAGGGCTAGGGGGTACACACCCCACACCCTCCCAGTAAATCCATCCCTGCATGTATGTGCACTTTCTATATTGTGCTCAGGTATTTGGTGGAGCATGTTGTTGGCCACGTTGAGGGATCACAGCTCAATTTGTATTCACCAATAACTTTCAAAAAGACATCATAAAGGACAAGAGATACTATAATCTATACTAGTAATCCATGCTAAAATGCCTTCTTTCTTCAAAATCGTCAGTTGGCCCTGCCCTTGGATGTTCAGGAAGAAGCCCTTTTTTAATTCCATATCGACATCTGAACTGCTGTAATTAAAAAGAAACATAGAATTTTTCACTGAGAGAAAATCTGACCACTTTACAATGTGCTGTTCTTTTAATTAAAGTCGTCTCTACCACCAGACAATTTCATTTGCCAAGGAGATAGGCATGCATGTCAAGGAGATGGGCATGCAGGCTAGTAATACCAGCCCAGATATAAAATCTGTAAAAACAGGCAAATAACTCCTAAGTCTTTTAAATAGTCTTTCAAAAGTAATTTAACATTTACTGTAAAGAAAAATGATCCTAATATTGGGGGACTTTCAAAATTCATTGTGAAAACCAAGCTTTGATGGCACAATATCTTCCCAAGATATTAAACGCCATTTTGGCAAATGTTGAATTGAGTATGGTCACTTCAATGCCAAATATCTCGAATACTGCCGGGGAATCCCGGGGATCCTTCCAGCAGATTTTTAGTTTAGACATTTGTCTTGAATTTTTTTGAAAAAATTACGAAAATCAAAACCATGGGAATTCCAGATTTTTTAGTTTGAAAATTCTAAACAGGCTCGGACTTGAGTCATCACGTTGCCACGGCATGACCAACTTTAATCATCGAAAACAGGTTAAAAAATAGCGTTTACCTCAGAAATTCTTGCACATATCGCCAGTCCTTTTATAATACTAAGGCCATGGTTGCATTTTGATAGAAAAATTTGAATATTTATATATATTTTTTGAGTTCTTCTGTGTCCAATGCATCTTCGCAAACACGATGGGAAAATAGCGCGATTTCATTGGTCGAAATTTTCACGTGACAGCTGTCCAACCTCCTCTGGTATTTCAATGAAGAATATTTTGCCACTCCTTGACGAGTAGCTGTCAAATTTATCAAGTAGTCACGTGACCGGCCCAGTCCAGGGCTTTCTCAACTCTCCTCTCGTCCTCATACGAAAACCCTGGGAACGAAGTTGGTCAACACTAATAACATGAAACATGGAAGAGTTTAGATAGACACTTTCCTTGATGAATAAAATTGTACGGCATCAGTGCTGAAAATTGTGCTCGTTTTGTAATTAAAAAACATCAACACCCTTGCCATGAAAGTAGCAGTTGAGCATGATTTGAAACAAGTCGATAAATTCTCTCAAACAATGTTTACCTACCGCAGTAGGCATCTATATTATTTTAGACAAGAAACAATGGAATCTGGCAATTTGGCATACACACAAAGTTTTATACTATTTGGCATTTACAGTAGATATAATTTGATTAAAGGCTGGTCAATTGTAAGTCTTTGTATATAAAACTAATGTATTTATGTCATATTTCCTTTTTAAATTGCTCTATAGTATATAAAACATAACAATATTCTTACCTGAAAATTACTCAGTCATCCCTCATGTTTCATATTGTTTAAAAGGTATTAACTTCCATTAAGAGAATGCAGGGGCGTAACTATAAGGGGGTTGGGGGGTGTCTCCCCCCCCGCCCAATCTTTCGAAACGGTACTCTTGTCGGGCAAAAACTAAGAAAAGGTCGGGCAAACTACTGAAAATCTAGTCGACAAATTTAAATCATCTGGATGGGCAGGGCAATGAAAGACTTTAAATTTCAGATATTGTTAAAAAAAGGGTTTTATGCATGTTTTAACAGGACTTTGTCCGAAAAAAATATTTTAACCCTTAATTGAACTGGTGTATGTCCGAAAATTTTTTACCTTTAATTTAACTGGTTTGTGTCAAAAATAATTTTTTCGACCTCCAGCCCCCCCCGCTCCCCCCCCCCGCTGGCGAAATATATTTGACAAAAAAAGTTTTGGATGCAGGGCATAATCGGTTTCGTCGGGCAATTCTAGCGGACACCCCTCCCCCCCCCATCAAAAGGGGCTAGTTACGCCCCTGAGCGAATGTTTGTAGCGATAAAAATTTAAAATAAAAATTTAAAAAATATGACGGTGTCAGTGTGACGACGCTATCCCAGGAAGTTTTGCGCCTGTTGTATGAAATCTTGGAACCAGTCCGTCAAACCGTCAAACCGCGCTCATCGTGACAATTTTTACCATACCTCCACAAACACTATGTGACTGTAATATAGTTTCCATGAACTCGTGAAGAATTTAAAATTAACTCAATCAAAAGGTTGGCATTGAAATAAAGGAGACGGGAATTAAAACTACATGCAGGGTGATTGGACTGACTAGAGTCACTTTAGTTTCAAACACGTAGCTAATATTTCGTCTTGTTCTGTTGTTTATACAACTATATTAGTAATTAGTATAGTCTTTTAAAAATTTTGAAGAAGGAATATCTCCAAAGGACTGCCAACATTTTACATTTTGTTTTTATTGTATATATATTGTCTTGTCTTCTTGTCCGATACCGGTCAAATTGGACCCTTGGAAGAGTGGTTGTTACTCTCACGTGGAGTCGCAAGATTACCGCGAAGAGTTATTTTGACCCTTCCAAGGAGTCAAAACTACCGTTGGAGTTCAAACGACCCTTCCGAAGTGTAGAAACTATCCTCTTTCCAAAGGGACGGAATTGACCCCTGGGGGTCAAAAGTACTCTTCCGCATTTACAGTGTGAAACAATCAGTGGCGCATAAATTACTTTAAATTTGTACTCGAGTGAAAGTAGAAGTAATCAACAATAAAACGACTTGAAGCAAAAGTAAAAAGTATTGGTAGCAAAACGTACTGAAGTAAAGAGTTCAAAGTATCCTTAAAAAATACTTGAAGTACAAAGTTGAAGTAAAAGTACCATTCTCTGTAGCCTGTAGAAGGAAGGGGGGGGGGGGCTTTTCCAATGGATTGACATACAAAAGACACAATATAACACACGCATTATACACGTGCGCCATAATATACAATATTTCATTGTATACGGCATTGTCTCCTTTCCAAACCCCGTTGAAGATATAAGAAATGCGTTAACTAAATAATGCTTATATAGGTAAGCCACAAACGAGAGATCCCAGACGCATGTAGATGTCCTATTACCTATCTCAAAATTAAAATAAATCAAGAATAAATCGCGTAAAATTAAACAAATGTGAGAAAGTTACGCAACAAAATGAAAATAACGAAGTAAAACGTTACTTCTTAAAACGACTTCGTTCCAAGTAAAAGTACTCCAAAATAAGTTTATTACTTTGTTACATGCTCACTTCTTAAAAATAATACTCAAGTACAGTAAGAAAGAACATTTACTTCGTAACTTGATACCATGCCTGGAAACAATTTTACATGGGAAACAATTTTACATTATAAGACGTACTGAATTAAAAATATCTAAGGGTTGGGTTTTTAAATTCTGATGTTGTATACAAAATTTCTAGGTTGTTTATTGCTATGCACAATTCTCTCAATTGAATCATTTTTTTCATTGTTACTGGCGTCAAAAACACTAACAACAACTCTTTTGATAACAACAGAACAATAATTTCAAAGTGACCTACTTTTCAACTGCAAATATTTTATACTAGTTATCTTATTAAATAAGTTCATTCGTATGTAAACGGAATTTAGCGGAATTCAGCTCAATTATATTTTTTTCGAGATTTCAAAAAGTGTGATATCATGATTGTTCAAGGACATAATAAAAAAGCTTTAAAACCTACAATTAATGTTGTCATGCTTCACGAAAATATTAATCTTCTTTAAAAAAAAAATATCTGCTGATTTTCCGTAATGTTTTATATTTTCGTCATAACAATCCTATTATTGCATATCCCTTTGTGCTGCATTTTCAATCTGTTTCTTGGTCAGTACTTTTTAATAATCAAAGGAAGGTCCGATTACATATTAATCTAAACTGTTGTCTATGTCGCTATAAAATGGTTTATCCTGAAGGTTTTTTCCTTCACGTGCATACGTACAATGGCCCCCTCTTTGCGCAAGGACTTTTGATCGCAATGTCGACGTGCACTGCTCATTCGCAAGACTTTAGCCAGTGCGTTAACATCTCTGGCAAAATTTTTGGCTAAAATGTAAGGGACCAAACCTTGGCAAAGAAGTGGAAATTAAAAAAAAAAACAGACCAATCTTGGAAGAAATGGCAAAGTAATGCGCAAGATCACAAGTCCAAGGACGACGCAGTTTCCCTGAGACGCACACAATCCCATGCATGCAGTGTTCCAGAACCAGAATGTTGCCGCTTGCAATCCACGTTCTGTGACCTCAAACGGAGTGAGTTCGTTCCATATTGTTTACTTCTCTAATATAACGTTCTTGAATTTACTGCTATATTACACTATTAATATATAACTTTATCTCGCTCTTCTGCTGTGCAACATGAGTCACAATTTGTATTGTATTAGTTCGCTATGCATTCGCGCCTACTCAAGGTTACGTGCTATCCTATTATCTCCAGTTGCACGCTATTGCTACTTTGTTTAATTTAATACCATACAAACAAGACACGTAATTAACTGCAGATTTAGATTAATATTGTATGCGAACTTGTGTCGCATTCGCTATTCGCTTAGGCGGGAACTATTTTAATTTAAATTAAATTAATTTCTTCTAAATTAATAGAGTCTAAATTTGGAATCCTCTGAAATTCGTTTCTTTCTGCTTGAAAATCTTTAAACTGCTCGTTCCTCTCTTTAACCCACGCGTTGTACACATTTGTACTCCACGTAGTGTGCCTTATGGTATTCTTTGGCACTCTATCTTTCAAACATTTTCAACTGTCCGGTCTGACACAAAATAGAACCTTCCAGTTGCAGCCATATTCGAAAACTAAGTTTAAAATCAATGCAGTGATTTACATAAGTCTCACAACAACAAAGCATGTCCCAAAGGTACACTTATTTCAATCAATAGTCAAACTCATAAACAACTTCATCGAAAAATACAAAATCAAACAGCTAAACTTATCTCTACAAACTTTTTTGAGTTTTCCTCGGCGATCATAATATTACAAACTAACAACATGACTAGAGGGAAATTAGCGATTAAATTTCCCTTCGCCTCGGGAAGATTTGTGAAAGTCCTCGGACTTTCACAAATCTTCCTTCGGCGTCGGGAAATTTAATCGCTAATTTCCCTCAAGTCATGTTATTACTTATAATAATACAGCCTTATAGTACTGCTACTTTATACACACGAGTCACGATTCATAATGCACTGTTTGCTGCATTTCACTTAATTTCCTGTGCACAAGTCTTAACACAGTTCTATAGCTATTATTGATACTTTGTATCATGCCAGCCGTACGAACAAAACATGTATTCAACTACACTAAATTACACCCAGTACAAAGACGTGGTTTTTCTTGTTATATGAGGATGGTTTGTCATAATATAAGGACGGTTTTATTGCACCATAGTTCTTCGTAAATACACAGCCATGTGTGGCTTGAATTTAAGGAAATATAAAATAAAGCCGTGTGTAAGCCATGGTATATGTATGGTTTATAGTGAAACAAAATATACTGCACAGCTGCACAAAGAAACATTTAACTCGCTACAGCATAACCTTTCTAGTTGGGATCTGGTGAGGTCGGTTTATATATGAACATCTCAATCATTTTAACTAGGATAAACCGTCCTTGCAACTAGGATAAAAAAGGGTGTACATAAAAGGCGGACGGATAAAAAGCAGACGGCGGACGACGGACGGCGGACGACGGACGGCGGACGACGGACAGCAGACGACGGACGGCGGACGACGGAGCATTTTAGATACACATGATTACTACGGCAACTAATTATATTACCCTAAATTAAAGTATACCAGCCTTAGATCTGTGAAATGGATATGATTTCACCCGTTCGAATTTTTAGCAATGGAATTTTTAATCAGCATTCAATACGTATGTATGATAGGAGGCTGTTCGCCGTCTTTCGCGTGAAACTTTTGGAAATTTTGGTGCTTCTGTATATAACTGCCCTAACACTGCCATTGAATTAAAATATTATTAGGCGGGGCTATTACATGACATTCACTTGCTGTCATTTTTATACTTTAAATTGTGCGACTTATAATCCCGTTTTATTTACTAAAAGGCTAGCACGTAGCCAAGGTCCATTCATGTGTGCCTGGTAATCATGTGTATCTAAATTTAAACGGGTGAAAACATATCCATTTCACAGATCTAAGGCTGGTAATCATGTGTATCTAAAATGCTCCGTCGTCCGCCGTCCGTCCGCCGTTCGTCGTCCGCCGTCCGTCGTCCGCCGTCCGCTTTTTATCCGTACGCCTTTTATCTACACACGGTGCTATTGTGACTTGTGAGTCAAATAACTCGAAAAACTGCATCTGCGTCACATCACGAGCTATGTATAATAAGATTACTCAGTTCTTACACTGACCTGAAAGGTCAAGTGTCTTAAATCCCTGCTTTCTGTTTTCTGTTTTTTTCGTCGTCGAGAAATCGAGTTTGCGTTCGCGCATCGCAGGCTCAGGGTGCAACGGTTAATCCAAAATGCCATCGATTCTTTGACTCCACGATTCATATATAATAGTAAGAAGCTGGTATTTATGTACGTAATAGTCGGCTCATGTCATGCTTGCGGTGCATTTTTCGTTTATTAGCCCATATATAGACCTATATGGACTTATACGCACGCGCACAATTCCGAACTCCAATGGTGACATATTCAGTCCAGTTTCAAAATGGCGCCTTTTGGCTGAGTGATCAGAAAGTATTTCACACAGTTTCTTTGAATTTTCAAAGAGTTGTGCCGGTTTCCTATGGATTTTACGTTGTGTCGCACTCTGAACTTTCTTGCGTGTTGAACTAATATGTTTTTCTTCGTGTAACGACTCGAAAACCCCAAAGTTTGGACCCAGCGAATTTTACAAAGGACAAGTTAAAGGTTCGACAGTTTGACTTTTTAACTAATAAACAACCGTCTATAAATATACGTTGTAGACCGTGGTGTAGTTGTGTTAATTTTTTGTCGCACTCTGGACTTTTCTGCATGTTGAATTAATGTTTTTATTTTTGTATTATACGACTCTACAATTTGGCTTTGAAAATTTGGCCGACCCGGCGGATTTATGCAATCAATATGTTGTATTAAACGACTCGAAATCCCCAAAATTTGGACCCGACGCGAATTTGTACAATATAGTGGAATATAAGCAAGTACAAGTTAAAGATTCTACAGTTTATTTTGATTTATTGTATGGTACTCATTTGTCTAATACAATAACATTTAGTTCACAAGGGCAAGTTAAAAGTTTGACCATATTAAAATACATGTATTGAAATTCGCGCAATAGCTACTAGAATTCGCGCAAGTAAAGATAAAGTGAGCGTTCAAAATACCAAAAAGAACTAAGGCATTTATTGTATGGTTCTCATTTGCCTAATAGAATAACATTTAGTTCACAATATAATATAAACACGATATAAACAAGGAAAAGTTAAAGGTTTGACAGTTTCACAACACAACGTCGACAATATACCTTAATACATGTATTAAAATTCGCGCAGTAGCTACTAGTTGGCGCGCCAAACGCTTTGTGGTAGCTATACTAAGGATAAAGCGTGCCTTCAAAATACCTACAAGAACTAAGACATTTATTGTATGGTTCTCATTTGCCTAATACAATAACATTTAGCTCGACGCGAATTTTAACTATAGTATCATATTTCATAATATAATGAACAATGTAAACTAGCCAATTCTTTCACCTACAAAATGTCGACAATATACCTTAATACATGCATTAAAATTCGCGCAGTAGCTACTAGAGTTCGAGCAAGTAGTAAAGATAAAGCTTGCATTCAAAATACCGAGACATTTATTTGCATGGTTCTCATTTGCCTAATACAATAACATTTAGTTCACAATATAATATAAACAAGGAATAGTCGTTCGATTTGGCTATACAGTTTGCTCGTTTTGAATGTGTATTGATCATTTCAATAATCGATTTACATATCAGTCTGCTCGATTCGAGTAAGGGTTGCCCGATTATAACTATTGGACCTATTGAATTTTGACAGTAAAAACGCGCCATATATAATACATGTATTAAAATTCGCGCAGTAGCATACTAGCATTGGAGCAAGTAAAGATAAAGCGGTGCGTTCAGTGAAATACCAACAAGAACTAAGATATTTATTGTATGGTTCTTATTTTCCTAATACAATAACATTTAGTTCACAATATAATATAAACAAGGAAAAGTTAAAGGTTTGGCGTTTGACTACACAATGTCGGCATTATACCTTAATACATGTATTAAAATTC
Organism: Paramuricea clavata; assembly: GCA_902702795.2. Classification (NCBI taxonomy): domain Eukaryota; kingdom Metazoa; phylum Cnidaria; class Anthozoa; order Malacalcyonacea; family Plexauridae; genus Paramuricea; species Paramuricea clavata. The sequence goes on along the minus strand of CACRXK020000175.1, from coordinate 16,302 downwards.
GCGCAGTACGTATAGCTAGTGCTACTAACATTCCGGCGGACCTATTGAATTTTGACAACAAAAACGCGCCATATAGCCTAATACATGTATTAAAATTCGCGCAGTAGCTACTAGAATTGGCGCAAGTAAAGATAAAGCGTGCGTTCAGTGAAATACCAACAAGAACTAAAACGTTTATTGTATAGTTCTCATTTTCCTAATACAACTCGATCAACTCATAGCTATTATGTGCTCATTTGTTATCATGTGCTCATTAATTCTTATATCAATATTGGAACATGATCACGAAATACTGCGTAGCGCAAAATCTCCATTCTTCAAGGCAACTGAAAGGCGAAGAAGACAATGATATATTGTATCTGACTGCTACAATACTCAGAAATGATCCACGATCATGATTTGATAAAGTTCAATATGGTCACGTGATTTTCGGTGTGAACCTGATATACTATCTATAAATATTATTACTAAGTACCTGACATTAAACTAAATGTGATTAAAGCACAAGAGATGTTACCTATGTCTCATTTTATATTTTTATTTTTTTCCTATGAAGGTTTGTTACTTGTGCAAAAGCGCAACTTTAATTAGGTTTCAAACAGTTTCTGCCTTCTGCTTTTTGTTGTCGAATTATTGATTTTCTTTGGATAAATCTACCGTTGAAACTGTTCTATACGAACTCTCTTGCTTCCCATTCCCTTGTCTATTACACCATATAGCCAATCTCGTTCCCCGAGCCTGCGATCCTCGGGAAGGAAACGAAGGCTCTGGGATAATTCGTTGCCGAAAGCCAGGAATTCTGGCTAAGATTGAACTGCACATTCCATATCAACGGCCAATCAGATTCCTCCCTGAAACGGATTATCCCAGAGCCTTCGTTTCCTTCCCAACGACCGCAGGCTCAGGGAACGAAATTGCACCATAGCACGCATATCATCATTTTCAGGTCAGTGTGAACGCCTGAGTAGGCGTCTTGTTATATATACATAGAAGACTGAGTAGGAGTCTGGAAGCCAATCCAGTAACAAGCTTCACCTCGCCGTAGATTTTATAATTCTCTTGAATGAATAAACGGAATCAGCGCTTTTTGCTTCAATATAGACAGATTATTCCAATCGATAGCTCCATTGTATTTAAAACTTCTTTTAAGAAATTCTTTCTTTGGGTTTGGTAATACTAGATCAGTTTCACGATTCCTAAGATCATAAGGGGAATCGCCTTCGAAATAGTTGCTTTAAATTTGGGGCGGCATGGTCATTAACTATTTTATACATGTAAATAGATTTTGTATAGTTGCGTCTCTCGTCTAAGGATTCCCAACCTAACATATTCAGCACATCAACAGATCGAATATCAAAACTAGACCCCGTTATAACTCTCGCAGCCCGATTCTGCAATCTTTGAAGCTTTTCCCTAAGACCACATCCACAATTGTCCCAAAGAGAGCTGCAATAATCAAAGTACGGTTGCACTAGGGCATTATATATTAGCTTAAGTTTCTACTGGTGCAAAAGGCTTCATTCTTCTCATAATTCCAATTCCAGCCCCAACTTTCGCGCAAATATTATCTATATGTTTTTCCCAAGTAAAATCTTTCATCCAGGTCAACACCCAGGCATGTGTAGTTGTCCGTCCTGGCTGAAAAATATAAGGACAATTTCAACGTTTCGAGCGAAGGCCCTTCGTCTGGAGTTACTAGTGAAGTTACTGCCTGTCTAGAGTTGATATAACTCCAGACAGAAGCGCCTTCACTCGAAACGTCGAAACTCTCCTTATATTTTTCAAGTAATTGCATCACTACCAGCGAAAGCTTGTTCATACAGTTGTAATGGCCCGTTTGCCGTTCTTTTATCATGCATAACACAATAAAGATTATAACTGGTTAACCGTCATATAAAAAATTTCGGGTTAATTAAATTATAAGTTAGACAAATGCAAGTTTGAAGCTCGTATATTCTTATACAATAATATGGCAAAAGAAAACTATATATATTAGATGTAACAACAAGCATGCGTATATTTTAGGATGTGACAAGTTCAAATAGGCATTATATTGCTTGCTTTTCATGCGAACAAATATATATTTCTAAAAAAAAACAAGTATTAATGGGTATATCCATCTTTCATACTACAGGAGTGCAAACTAGAAATTTAAAAAATATTGAGTTATTACACACAATTAAATTCAGTGTCGGTGTTACAAACAATTTTCTACAAAACTCTTTGAGACCATGCCAGCCAATATTACAGAGTTATTGAACATTGACAAAACAAACTTTGTCTCCCCCTTCCCTCAGTTCAATGTTGTAAACAATGCCCGTACGACTTTTGGTAATATACCATGACACAAGCTCAAAATTGAGTTGGGGCAGGTGGGGCTTAAGAAGCTTTTCATCCCCGAGCCAACCGGCGAGGAGCGCCGTTCCTGGCGTTAGCCTGGGACGAGGGTACTAATTCCGCCCGGCTATTTACACCCGGGGAAAGGGAAGCATTAGCGAAGTCTAAAGTTCATCAGTGATCGGGGGCGTGGGTCACCAACCGTGGGTGGTCATCCTCACTGATCTCAAAGAACATGGCTGCTTGTCAGGAGTGGGATAAGCAATGCAAGATTTCAATTTTCAAAAGCATATATTTGGAAAATCATGGGTTTTTTTATTATTATTATTATTATTATTATTATTATTATTATTATTATTATTATTATTATTATTATTAAAGTCTTTATTGTCTAGATGCACAACAGACGTGCAACTTTACAAATGTCAAATTCCTATTTTTTACAGTTAAAAATATTGATCTATCCTAATTAATTATATAAAAGTTAAAAATAGTTAAAAAGAATCGTTTAAATCGCTCCGTTTTAATTTGAGGTAAAATAAAGTTATGTTCCCTGTCTTAAGATCCTTTGTTTACACACAGGAAGCAATTCATGTAGGGCATGTTCTGGATTCGATACGATTTTGCTGAATAATTTTCTGTCTCTCTCCTCGATCACTTCAGATATCTTAATACTCTTTGCCGTATATCTATAACGATAAGCCCGCCGGAAAAACTTGTCTACACGATCCAAATATTTCTTTTGGAGTGCAGAGCCCCACACTTCAATGCAATAGTAAAAGAGTGACATGATTAGCGAATCGAATAATTTGCTTAGTTGATCTGCAGAGTAACCATAGCATCTACACACTCTCAATATGTACATACGCCCGCTGGTCTTCGACAGAAGATCATCGATATGAAGATCCCAGCAACATGGATTTTCCTGAAATGTGACACCTAATAATTTCAACCAGCTCTTTCGTTCAATGCCTACAATCGGTGCCGGTAACGGTTTCATGGACCCACAGTGCACAACCATTTCCCACGTTTTAGAAAGATTTAATGTCATTTGATTTGCTTCCGACCAATTCTGAATGCTTTCCACCTCAGCCTCAGCAGAATCCGATCCTGATTTTACTGGAGCACTTGTCGTTATATCGTCAGCAAATTTAACCAATAGGTTATTTTGCGCATCCATGGGTTTTATATCATTAACCATCAACATAATAATAATAATAATAATAATAAACATTTATATAGCGCACAAACCAAGACTGTTCTAGGCGCTTGAAAACAAACGAAAATAGAAAGGGACCCAAAACCGTACCCTGCGGTACGCCTTTGTTGATATCAACATAAACAGATTCTATGCCATCAACAACAACTCTTTGTTTTCTGTTGGCCAGAAAACTAATAATCCAGTTTATAGTATACGGATTAATTTCGAGTGTTTTCAATTTTCACAAATAATGTTATGGGATACCGAGTCAAACGCTTTCTTATAGTCAAATGATGTTACCCTAACAGAGTCTGCACCTTCATCCAGCTACTTGAGCCAATGATGCAAACACATAATCAGAGCATCGGTAGTATTTGTTCCCTCTTTATAAGCAAATTGATCTCGTCCGATCACGGATTTGAATGCAGACGCAATCTCCTGTTTATAAACTACCCGGCTTTCAAATAATCTCATAATGATGTTTGTGAGCGATATAGGCCCCAACTGATTACACTCTGTCAAATGAGATTCTTTGGGTATAGGGTTCACATTGGCGAGCTTCCACATCAGGGTAACACATTGTTGTTCGATTGAGAGATTGAACACTTTGGTAATTATGGGCGCTAAAAGTTGTGCAAAGTCTTTCCATAACCAATATGGAAGCCCATCAGGACCTGGCGCTGTTCGTTTTAGTTTCGTCAAAAAATTAATAACAGTAGGCTCATCAATGGTAGGAACTCGGGTACCTATAAGAATTGGTATGAGTTGGGGGGATATGTAGTTCGCATCCGTGTTTACATTTTGAAAGTACGAATTAATATGTTGTGGATCGATGACTGAGCTAATATTGCTGTTCTTGCTTTTTCTACCAGTAATTCTATTCACAGTATCCCACCACTTTTTGGATCCAAAACTATTTTTTCTATTCTCATCATCAACGGAACGAACAAGATTTTCACGAATTAGCTCATCAATACGTTTTTGCAGATCATTATTGACTCCCTTCGTTATGTTCTTATTCCTTATCTTACATAAGTGTTTGACCAAAGGAGACATATACGGTGGGTCACGTGTTGACATTTTTACTTTAATTAACGGGAAACAGACATTAAACATGTTGGTGATAGTGTCATTTAATAGAGTAACTGTATCATTGACATTATTGCAATTATAAATGTGACTCCAATCACATGTCTCCAATTTCCTCATCATGCTGAATTTCCGATGAGCTCTTACGTCTCTAAAGTAGACATCCTTTCTTTCGGGTTTTATAGCTTGTCGCGGGGAAACCATGACAACTAAATGGTCAGATCTTACTAGACCTTTGAAAACCTTTGATTTTTCCCAAAGATGTGGACAGTTGGTTAAAAATACATCCAAAATTTTATGATTTCGGGTAGGCTTCTTGACTAATTGTTCCAAGTTGTGCTGACTGATAAGGTCCTTTGTTTTTAATTGATTAATGTCTCCTGCTATAATTATACTTGCATTGGGCTCAGGATAAAGAATCTGTTCTATAGTTTCAGACAAATGATTTAGTAACACAGTCTCAGGATAAATGGGGTCAGGTGGGTGGTATACTGAAGCTACGTAGTATTTAGTATTAGGTGTTACAATTTCACACCAAACACACTCAAAGTTGTTGTCAAAATCCAAAATCCACACAATGAGCTTTGAAGCAATTTTTGTTTGAAGAAGTAAGAAGAGTTGATTTACTGTGAGAAATCGTGGAATATAGGGCAAGTTTGCTTTGAATGTTTTAAAATATTTATGAATTTTGTTGCTTTAATTTATTGCGTAAAACATGTACTGCTTTCCTTTTCAATGAAGCTGTATTAAAGTTTGCTAAATTACCCTATTTAATTTAAGAAAAAAAGGTGAAATGTAAAGGCGAGCAAATTAATTTGAAAACCGAACTGCAATTACTCAACAATTTTAACTTATAAGTTTTTTGAATGTTTGCATGGCGATAAAATATAATTGTTGAACTTATTTTGGTTTATTAAGTAAAAACAGTTATCGGAAAAAGCAGTTTATAGTTATTAAAATGAACATTTCAAAACATTTTATGAAGTGATTCAGGTTAAACTTTACATTAAATCATAGTTAATAGAGGACAAGGATTAAATCAAAGCTCACAAAATACAGAACAACATACCTACAGTACATATTTTGGAAATTCATTGTTTTATAGTTAAAAGCAATAATCTTTCAACTATTTTTGGCGTGTTGTACAAAAAATCTAATAAAATTATCGCGTTGCCATGGCAACACTGATGTAAACGCGAGCTTGCGTTAAAATACAGGCAAGGGGTTCAGGGGTGGATCTAGGAATTTTCGTACGTTAGTCAAATTTTTTCCGAGTTGCTGCTATCCGGGGGGGGGGGAGCGGGCCTTTTACTTTCTGTCTGTGGGGGTTGTAGCATTATAAGTTATTCGTTGATCGTCCGACATGTTGTTTTAATAAATACATTTTTGACCCTCCTGTCAACAAAACGTCATATTATATAACAAATAGAAACTGTTAATAATCAATATATATTTAGTTTAAAATAATGTTTTGTTCACACGTGGGACGCGCAAGTCAAAACTGTAATGAATCGGAAAGTTCCAGAATATACTGGTTGTTGCTATTGTATATAGTGAGAGGTTTTTTAGTGAGAGATTTTGCGAAATTAGGATGGTTCGTAGCGTCGAATAAAAGCTAAAAGAAAGTAAGAAACTATTGTGTAACATTGTGTTGAGGATTATCTCGGGGCCGTCGTGGGCAATTCTCAATAAGATTTCACACGAACAATGACAAAATGCGCTTACTTCTAGATATCGTGTTACAACACAGCATAACACCCGACTATACAATCTCAAAATTTCCAGATTCTGTCGCTACTAATACATCAATTAAATATTGCAATTGCCCGATACAAATATAAACGAACACAAAAGAGGTTTATACTTTATAGCTTTAATTAACTATGGTTATACAGTAACACAGTTCATTTAAGCAGCCAAACCGCTTTTATATCTTATTACCGCCGTCAATAAGCACTCTTTAGTCTTTAAGCAGGTTTTAAAGCTTACTTAATACCAGACTGTGAACTAAAATATAAATATAATCTCCTAACCTTATCGCTGTACATTTCTATTGTGGTGGACGAGCACCGAATTGAAATCTCTAGCGAGACTGGTTCTGGTGATATAGTTGTGGATAGACTTGGTATGAATAGCGGCTAAAAGCTCTTCGATATATCGATCTTGTATTGAAGTATTGATATGCTTTAAAAGATCTGTGTTCACCATTTCTAGACTGGACAGTCTCGTATAACCTTTATATATTGTGGGAACCACTGACTATTTTTACACATGGCGATTTTAATGATTTTATATTGTCGTCGTACTCGTACGTCAATTTAAGTCATTTAATCTTCGCGGTGAATAAACTTTCCGAATGAGTCAGATGAGGCAAAAAATATGAGCCAATGAGAGAAGAGAATTTGGTCTTTTTCGACCAATCAGAACTTCAAATATTGCGCAAATAAGGCAGACCCCCACGAAGATGAGGCAAAAAAGTTGAACCAATGAGAGAGGAGAATTCTCCTTCAATCAGCCAATCAGATACCTCATAGATGACGTAAATAAGGCAGACCCCCACGAAGATGAGGCAAAACCATTCTCGACCAATCAAATGGCTAGAATCTGTCTCAAGTAAGTCAAGGTCACTGAGCTTACAACCGCTGAATGAAACTTGATAACTAGACTATTGTGAATACTAGAAGTTACTAACGCAAGGAAATGCTGCCTCACGGCCAAAACTTTGAGTTAGGTTGTTCAAAATCTGTTTATAATCCGTGGATAACACAAAGCTAAATAACACTATAATGGCAACATAACACTACAATTATAGTTTTTAAACAATAAAAATCGTATTTTATTGTATTGTAAGAATCGCGTGCATATATGTTACAACAATATTCTAATTATCTAAAATTAAGAAAACAGTTCTCTGCAATGAAACAGGTCATTTTCTGAGCACTCCAAACGATAGTAGCTCATAAAAATGAACAAATTATGGGTCATTCCACGGCTTATTTCTCCGACAATATATCTATAATGTGACCCGCAGGGCTACCTCCACACATTTAACTATTATGCGATTGGCACTAAGGTTAATGTCACTAATATTCTTAGACACAAAGTCAAGCATGGTCACCTCTAGAGTAATAACCTGGAATGACTAACAGTTCATAACACTATTAATAATGGATAAATATAATGCACAAAACCCAAGGACTGTTTATACTATTAACAATGGAAATATAACATTATTATGTATACCATAACATTACTATTATACGTCTATACCATAACACTATTAATAATGGAAGCGCATAACACTATTATATATCCTGTCTGTCTGTATGTTTTTTTTAAAAAAAAACTGTTAAAAGCTACATATCTTGTAAGCAGGTGAACTTAATAATGATCTTATGACACTATACAAGGCTATACAACTCTATCCAATGTTATAAAAGACTAAACAACACTACTGTATATAAGGCTATACAAGACTATACGACATTATACAGCGTTATACAAGACTATTATACGACACTATACAAGAGTATACAACACTTACGACACTACACAATAATATATAAGGCTATACAACACTATACAACACTATATAACGTTATACAAGACTATATATTTATTTTTTTTATTTATTTTTAATTCGCCCACAGAATTAAGTATTTACATTGTTTTTTTTTATTTACTTCTATTATAGGGCTAGGAGCCTACTAGAAACCCGAACAGGCTTTTTATTAAGGCCCCTAGTTTATTTAATTAAATTAATATATAAAGTTTTTGGCAGTTCAAAACTTGAAACAAAATTAAGGTATTATACTAATTATACTAAAAATATGTACAAGTTTAATTCTAATTTTTTATATTTGCTATAAAATTTTATAATTTTATATAGCATCGTGTCTACATGACAGTAAAAACAATTGGCAGTAAAAAAAACAACTTCTTGTGTAGTTTTAAATCTGTAAGAAGTGTTTTTTAATTTGTCTTTTAAAAGTGATAGGTGATCTAATATGCTTGTATTTTTTTTTCTAAACCATTCCAAATATCAACTCCTTTGTTCGAAAGAGTATGTTTTACATAGTTAGTTCTATTATAAGATTTATGAAGCTGAGATATTTTTCTTGTATTGTAGTGATGAACCTCGTTGTTAGTTTTGAAATAGTTCATAAATATTTCAGGTAGATTTTTTAAGTTGAAATATCGAAACATAAATAAATCGTTGACTTGATAAATATTTAGTATTTTTAAGTTTTTAAAAATTGCAATGTTCAGAGTATGATTTGAATGTCATTAATCGAATAATTTTCTTTTGTATGTTCATTAGTTTCTGTATTCTCGTTTTATAGGTGCTACCCCAAATTAAATTGCCATAAATTAGATATGGATAGACTAATGCATAATAAATTAACTTCAAAGCATTTAAGTTGGTAAAGTGACGTATTCTAGAAATGATGCTCGAGGCTTTCATTATTTTCTTAGAAATTAAGTCAATATGATCCTTCCATGTTAGACACTCATCAATAACAACACCTAGGAATGTTGTACTTTTAACCTGCTTAATTTTTTCGTTGTTTATAAATATTGTTATATTATGTCTTTGTTTCCTCTTGGATGACCTAAATAACATAAATTTAGTTTTTGTGGTGTTTAAAGACAGTATATTTGTATTTAACCAGTCAGATATTTTATTTATTTCAGTTTGCATAATTTCATTCAATTTTTTAAGACAACATATAAAGGCTATACGACACAATATGACACTATACAACATTATACAAAACTTTACAACAATATATAAGGTTATACAACACTATACAACACTATACAACGTTATACAAGACTATCAAAATTACGACACTATACAAGATTGTACATGACAGACTATACAACACTACGCAACGTTATGCAACACTATACAACACTATATAAGGATATACGATACTACACAATGTTAATTATACAAGACTATACGACATTGTGTAAGACTATACAACACTATAACTACTATACGACACTACACAATAATACACAAGGCTATACAACACTATACAACGTTATACAAAACTATACAACATTATATATAAGGCTATGCGACACTATACAACGTTATACAAGACTATATAACAATATATAAAGCTATACAACACTATACAACGTTATACAAGACTATACAACAATATATAAGGCTATGCGACACTAAACGACACTATGCAACACTATACAACAGTATACAAAACTAGATACGGCACCATACGACACCATACAACGTGATACAAGATGATACAACAATACATAAGGATATACGACACTTTACGACACTATACAACGTTATACAAGACTATATGACACTATGCAAGACTATACAACGCTATACTACACTATAGACGACTATTTAACAAGACTATAGAGACTAAACAACACTATACAACGTTATACAAGACTATACGACACTATACAACACTATATGTCATTTCGATGTTTTCGTTCCTGGTTGAGTTAATAGTTATATACCCTATAAAGATTACAGTTGATTCATTCGCTTCAATGGGTAAAATAATTCGACAAAAATACGTTGTTACTTGTAATCAAACTTTCATCTTACCTTCAATATTTTCGATAAACAGCCAGACGTAAAATAATATTTCGATAAACAGCCAGACATAAAATTTGCAGCAAGCTGGAATCAAAATTTACAACAGCACGAGGTGATGTTATTTACAAATAGTAATAGTCCATGGTGGTGTTCGTGAGTCTCAACCCGGGTATTCGGAAAGTCAAATCGCGATCTGGAGTATGTTATTTTTTAAAATTTCTGTGACGTCAAAATACGTCATAAATCTGATCATCCGTACATTCGTACATGCAAATAAAATCGAGTTGTCGCTCGGCTATACATAACTCGGCCAACCGGAAACGGACTGGTGCGAGAAAAACACATCGTCAAGAATAGGTGGCTGCCTACGGCAGCAATTAATTATATTTGCTATCACTGCAGGAAGGATTAGAACTGGAGTACTGGACAATTTTATGAATCAGTAATTATCTGCGCAATTTTTACGTTAGTCGCGCGACTTATTTGACAACCCCTAGATCCGCCCCTGGAGGGGTTGCTGCATGCATGTATTTCTAGTAGTGATTTAATTGTAGCTATATTCAATAGTTTAATTATGTCTGTACTGACATACGGAATAGAATTATGGGGATGTACCTATTATGCCAAATATTTGAAACAAATTGATAAATTTGTAAGTAGAGCACGAAAATATGGTTATACTTCAAAAGGTTACTCGATGAAAGAAATAATACGTTCCAGAGCCAAGAAGTTATGGGATAAAGTGACATCAAATGTGAACAATCCATTGCATGAGTTATTACCAAACAACCTAGCCAGACCGCTTAGACCTCGAGGACATGTTTATGAATTACCACGAATAAGGATAGAACGCTTTAAAAATTCCTATATAAATCGATGTTTATTCAACTTTATATGATTCTATATTGGACATATTTTACCTTTTTCAGAGTTTTAACTATTTGATATTCATATTAAATAGTATATTATAACTATAATTAGTCGCAAACGATAAAATTGTAGAATGCAGTATTTTCATGTAAACTCGGACGGGTGTTCTGAGGTTTTCTTAATATAGACTATTATTATTATTATTATTATTATTACTAACCCTAATCCATTTTCGAAAATACGCGTGGTTCCAAGTTATGTCTACTCAAAGTTCTTCTGGCGTTTTTCAATCTACTCGCTTACTATAAGCTGGATACATTCTAATCTGGACTCCACAGTTAGGTAAGAAGATGATTAAAGTATGGCACGAAATTGTCACTCGAATGCCCAGCAATATAGTATGCTTTGCTAGGAGAGCGTTAATTTTAAGTTTAGGAAATAATTCTAACCTAAAGCGCTGGAACATTCGTGACTCCGCCAACTGTGAGCTGTGCAACAAGTTACAAACCCAGCTACACGTTTTTTCCAACTGCAAGGTAGCCCTAGAACAACAACGCTATACTTGGCGGCATGACTCGATTCTGATGACTATTATTCATCACTTAAAAGTCGCAGTTGGTGCAGATCTTCGACTGTTTGCGGACTGTCCCAATTCAGGTACGACCTGTACTTCAACTTTATTTCGAACGCTAAGACCTGATATAGTGGTGGATTTTAAGGGTTCTGTATATGTGGTTGAATTAACTGTTCCCTACGAAACCAATTGTACGAAGGCTAAACGTCGCAAGAAAGAAAGATACAGACATCTAAGATCTGAGCTGATCACGGCGTGTTATACGTTTGAAGTTATTACACTTGAAGTAACCACTCTAGGGTTTGTGTCGAAAGATATTGACAGATTTCGTAGATTATTACGAACACTTGAAATGAACGACGAACGTATTATTAAAAAATGTATGGAGGTAGCTCTGAGAGCAACATTCTACATTTACTGCAGAAGAAACAAGCCGTGGAATAATCCAGACTTACTGAATTTTTATTAGCTACTATTGATACAAAGTGTAGAGAATGGACCTATCTGTCTAACATAGTGAACTGTTTCTCTATTTTCCTGATTTAATTGAAAGTCTAATTATGTGATATATTTGTATAAATTATCATGTTATTAATAAAGATTTCTGTTGTTTAAAAAATTATTATTATTATTATTAGTATTAATCGACACTCAAGCTAACAAAGACAACCCCCGGCCAAATTCATTCGTGTCCAGACCTCTAGAACATAGAAATTACTAAACCTCGAACTACAATCGCGTGCAAAAATTGTTGAGACAAGCAGTTTATTGGCCCTCTCCCTTCTGTAACAATGGTTCTTGCCCCCCTCCCCCTTGTGCAATGTTGTTAAAACGATTTTGAGGTCAGGGCTTATCAAATAATATGTTTTCAACATGGTTAATGGGGGGGAGGGGGGCACGCACGTGAAAAAGATCACCAAAATGTGAAGAGTCTCATTATTTTTGCACGCGATTGTAGGTCACTATTAATTAGTACCTGGTATAGGCCTCCAGACTCACCAGTGTGCCACTTTGATTATTTTGAGAGAATAGTAGAGAAAGTTCATGCGAGAAATCATGACTATTTCCTCCTAGGCGACATAAACGTGGATCTTATGCCGGGTGTACCATCAGTCAATGGAAATAAATTGAATGATATACTCGAAACTTTTGGCTTAAAACAACTTATTGTAGATCCTACCAGAACTACATCATATTCTTCGACCCTTATTGATCTTTGTGTTACAAACGCTCCATCAAAGATCGTAAATTCAGGGATAATAGAACTTTCTATAAGCGACCATGTACCGTAGACGTAGTTTAAATGACACACAAAGTCCACTACAAATAAAACATGCTCGCGAACAGAATTCTCGGTTCTTTACGAGTATCAAACCAAGATGGCGACCAGACGTGCTATGGCGAACTCCGATATTATTCTACCATTACTTGATAAATCTCGTAAAGAAATTGTTAATTCTTCAACTATTGGTATTGATTTTCTTGGTAATGCTTTAAGCAACGACCTTATTTACTAGGGCACACGTTTGAAATGGTGCAATGATTTAGACTCTCTTAAGGCGTTTGTTGCCGAAGTGCTTGACCTAAACGGGAAATGGTGTTCTCCTGGAGGTGGGTCTAAGAGGTTCACAACTCCAATGCTGAACTAACTTTGACGTGGTATTCAGGCAAGCAAAACACTTTATTATTTCAAGGCAAAGATGGCAACCTAATTCGGGATGGATGTGTCAAATTTTGTCAGACACGGGATGGTGTTATGAAGTCGAGTTGTAAACAAGTGCAAGCCCTGTCGAAATATTCAGAGTTACAGCGGGATCTCATTACTCAAAATATTTTGGAATCAGAGCCTACATCTATATCGAGACCGGCCAACCAAGTCGATGCTGCATCACAGGTTTGTCTAGACATTAGACGGTTTTAGATAACAAGACGCGGACGTCAAGAGGACGTGGATGTCGTCATTTGGCGCCAACTATCGTCAGCTTCTAGTTTGCGGCGTCGTCTTGGACGATTTCACGACGCGAAAATACAATTTTCACGTCCTCTCTAGAACGTCACAGTTTTTGCTTCTTTTGAAAAAAATATGAGACTATGCATAATAAAAATCATCCTATTTTGTTCCCCATGTATTGTTTAATGATACTAGCTAAAGTTTTTCCATTGACAAGGTTGTTTTTCTTGTATTTCGCTAAATTTTAGACGAGTTGATTTTCGACAAATACTTTCGGTTGCCATAAACAAATCAACAAAACTGCAAGCAATGTTAATAACCACTTCAATACCGCTAGTAATCTTCACCAAAACAAATATTTTAGAACAAACTAAACTGAAGTTATATTAACAACTGTTTAAAATCAGGAAAACGTGGGAAAATAGAAAAATAAAAGCACTTAAAAGCAGTAAAAACTCAATCAATTTTAGTTGCTCTGTCACAACAGACGTGCAAAAAGTAGGACAAGCAAAAAAAACGCTTTCCAGCGTGAAAAACTATCGTAAACAGTATTAAATTTTACCAATATAAACACTGATGCTATATTTATACTGAACAGTTGACAAACTTGATTGAATAGGCTACAATAAGCTCGTAAACAATACCTGCAGCTGTTGTATTTATTCCAAATGATGCAACAAAGTTCACTTTTCAAAATACCAAAAAATAACCTTTTTTCTAAAAAAAACTTATTGAATGTCCATACTAATTCATCAGGAAACACTTGCCCAGTATTATATAGCCTTTTCTTGCACATATCTTGACAACTGATTGAAAACAATACAGGAATGAACAGGTAACAAGAAAACAAAAATTTGCTTCGAAAAAGACAAACAAGCCGTCCCAGATTAAAACCCGGAAGTGAACGCGAGGTGCATACGTCATTTTCACGTTCTCTTGACGTCCGCGTCTTGTTATCTAAAAGCGTCTATTATAGGTGATAATTCCAACTATTTGTCGAACTGTCGCTGTTCGTGTGGCGTTCTAGCTGCTGATGTTGAGGGAGTTAAATTATATATTACTATTCTATCTAACAGAATCTATTCGATTGAAAATGCTAATACCGAATATTCTCATAAAGATAAAGAAATTGATCGTCTTCGGAGTGAACTTTCGATTGAGAAGGCGAGATCTGAAAAGCTTGAATCTGAGTTGAATTTATTTGTGAAAGAACGATCCCTTGAAATTCAAAAGTTGAATCTGACCATTGCATTTACATTTGCTGCTCCGATGAACAATAACAATAACAATAGTACTAGAAAATACATGCATGCAGAAACCCTCGCCTTGCTGACAAAACCGTTGTATTTTCCGAACATGAAGTATCTAAAGTAGTTGTCATGGTAACACGATAATTTTTTAAGAATATTCTTAATCCCCGAGCCGGCGGCGCGAAGCGCCGTGCGAGGGTACTAATTCCCCCCGGCTATTTACACCTGGGGAAACTAAAGCATTAGCGGAGTCTAAAGTTCATCAAATATCGCGGGCGTGGGTCACCAACGATGGGTGGTCATCCTCACTGACCTCAAAAATATGGCGGACTGTCATGAATAGCGGACACTGATTGGTCCAATTTAAAGTTTGCATAAACGACTGCATCACGTCAGCGAAATAGCAAATATTTCTTGATTTGATGATTCATGATTGATAAATTTCTTGCGAATATATTTCATTTTTACTCGCATTTTTGCAATATTTTGTAAATTTCAAAAGCTCTCGGAGAAAAAAACTGCGAAAGAATCGGCTAAAAGAAGGGAACCGACGTTAACGAAGGTAAGTTTGTTTTAAATATTGATTTTATAATGGCTTTAAAACCCAACGGCCTTTGCGTATATGCAACAACTAAACAAGACAGAATATAATTTCAGTGTATCTTTAATATTTATTCCCTTTTGTATTATATTGAATTTTTTAAATGAAAAAGAAAGCAAAGTTATTTGCAAGCGAGAATTTGAAATCATTTTATTGCAAACTCAAAGTTTATCGATAAACCATTTTAATAATTAAAGGTAGTCAAGTTAAAGAGCACTTTAAAACGTTTTGCGAAGCGTTTGTTGTTGAATTTTACCTTAAATTGAGGCTTATATTACGTATAATAACATACCTAAGATATATATGTTGGGAAATTAATGATTTTGTAATTAAAAGTGATAATTTTAGGCGATTTCTCATTTGTAAGAATATTCTTAAAAAAATATCGTGTTATGTATCGATCAATTCGAAACTTCGCCATCCCCCCCCCCCCGGGCCGACCCCGGGAATTTGAACTTTTTGAAATTTGACTGATCAAATTCTCCACCCTCTGTGCAAAAAATGTCTTCAAATGCCCCACTGTAACAAGA
The DNA here is from genome assembly GCA_902702795.2 of Paramuricea clavata. Lineage (NCBI taxonomy): Eukaryota > Metazoa > Cnidaria > Anthozoa > Malacalcyonacea > Plexauridae > Paramuricea > Paramuricea clavata. The sequence continues at coordinate 309 of CACRXK020000175.1, read as the reverse complement.
AATTAAGCGTTCAAATGCCCCACCTTCATATGAAAATTATGAAACAGTAAATACAAAAAGTACAAAATATACGGAAATGTTTTCGACAAGATAGCGAAATTCGCGTAAACAGTTTGGATACCTTGTGGAAATTTAACAGTTTTACACAGTTATGTAGTACATACCTTCAAATGAAACACATAGATTTTCCATGCCCGTTTCTTTGAGCCAGTTTTTTCACAAAATTGAGGCCGTTTCCCTCGAAATCTGAGAAAACTGTATTTGCCGCCAATACGAAGTATTTTCTGTGCATGCAGGAAGCACGCGAAA
>CACRXK020000174.1:0-104701 GCA_902702795.2 Paramuricea clavata | reverse complement strand
GGATTAATTTGTTAGCGACTCTCAACAATCCCTTATACCAAGGAAATAGTATACTCCTAAGGCAATTTACTGTTTTACAACAAATATTGTGAAGCTCTTTGCGTTGAATTTATGGAAGTACATGCATAGAATCAACGCTAGCCCGGTTCGCGTTTCATTCGCTTTGCCGTTCTTTAATTAAGAGCCTCTGGGACCAGGGCACGAAAAGTAACAGGCCGGATGAGTGTATTTTATTAAATTTTTGGCATTGACGAAGCTGCTTAAAATTATTTTAGTGCAACCTCCTCTGACACTGAACAATGATTCTTTATTCATGTTAAAAAGCGTATCAAAACCAGCATGACACTGTTAATTATTTTTACAAAATTATTTTTACGGTATTACATTCTAAATCTAAGTGTGGGTGTTGTGGTCTTTGTTTCAACAACAAAATTTCGAATTGCAAAACTAGCGGTTGCAGTGAGACTTTACTCTTTAGTCCTGCTATGCATTGTTTAAGATCTGTATAAAATTCTGTATAGTTAAACATTCATTTATCCTTATAATAAGTCAGGCGTTAATGTTCTTCCAATTCTCCTCATTTTGAAATATACTGGCTTTCTTAAAGTGCTCGTAAAACACGGCATTTGTTTCCTTCCACGACTATCCACCCTGGCAACCCTCTTGTTTACCATACTAAGCAAATCAGTCAAATTCATGTTGGGTTCATGCTCGTTCAAAATTTCCGTCAGTTTGGTGATAAACCATGAACCTGTGCTAACATCTCTATATGGTTCGTAGCCATCAACGCTTGAATAGGAAACCAGTATATCAGCTTCGATGGGAAGACGAATGGGTGTAGGTGGACGTGAACCGTGATCGGCTTGTACCTCGGCTTGTTCCATAACCGCTGATTGGCCTAGGTCAATGTTCCTCCCTCTGCAATTTTGCATGAAAAAAAGCTTTGGCTTGTTTGCTAATGAAGGTATGCCTTTAAACTGACTTACGATCTCATCAACGGTGACTGAGTTACCATCAACTCCGTATATAGCATTCCCTTCGTCTCCATGGCTTGATATGAAACAAATAAATGCATCGTAGGTGCTGAAATTGACATTTGCGGAAATTTCCTCACAAACGTCTTTCATTTCTTGTGCTTTGAGATTGTCCCGAGTATGGAAATTATAACGAAAATTTGTACAAAACGTTACTATTTTAGTTTTGTCAACCTCTGCCCCTGGACGATCTGGTAGCCATGATCCTTGGAATGATCTATTGACGATGACCAATACAAAACCATTATGGATCGCGAAACGATCGATGTTGAATTCTATCAGCATTGCCATGACTGCGAATTAAACTAAAAGCATGTAAAATTCATTGTCTCTGATAACGTTTGAAGCAAAGTATAAAAAGGCCAAAAGAATTTATAGAATGTTTTGGCCTGTCTAAATACACGTTTTCTTAATATATTCATTTTAAAATCGATGAGTCATCTTCAACTTCAATTGCTTGATTTTCATGGAACCAAAAATACTTAAAAATGTTGACTTAGCCGACCAATCAAATTCAATTATAGAATTCAGCTGGTAAATGACAAATCTCATCATCATGGATTTTACCAGTTGTCAATACTTTAGACTACATAATTTTTTTGCATAAACAAAATAATTGGCATAGCTTTGATTATGTTATGATGAACTCAAAAATAGAAGCCATATTCCTTTCACTTTCAGTGATTTTACAATGCGAATTACGTGCGACAAAACTTAGTGATTGTTACCCTAAAGGAATTTTAACATCCAATGTAATTTAGACCAATGTTGATGTCTATAATAACCGTTACTTTCAATTTGTAACAGTTAATTGCAATTATGAACTCTCATGCAGTATTTGTTAATATATAGTTATAGATACGTGGGTGCACGCATTGTTTGTCCATGTTTTGTGGGTCTTTAGTTCTTCATAGTGCTGGTACATTCCATAAGTAAAAATATTCTCTCCGATTCCCTAAGTCTAAGATTCGATCGTTAGGTTTATAGGTTTATAAAAAAGCAATTATACACGCTATGTCGAAGAAAAGTAAAAACGTTTCGCCAGGTTTATACCCAACTGGGAGAAAAATGTCAATGTTGTCACATATGTACGGTATTTCTATATATAGTCAACAGCAATTGTGGCAAAGATTTGTTCATGTAAAAAAAAGGGGTCCATACCTGTTTCTGACTCTTCGTATTCCGTTGATGTTACAAAAAGTTCACCCACAGATGCTGCCACTGTAGACATGTAGCTCAATGATTCGACTCAAAAGACGTGGTTTAGGAAAGCAATTGCAACGTACTCGTCCGGAAATTTTTTTTTACCTAAAAAGTTGTCGATGGGGGGGTGGTTGTTGTCCCGGGCCCCCGCCAACCTCTCGGCGGCACTGGATGGGATGAAAAAATACTGGGAAAAATATCTAATCTAAGGTATTCAACCTAAGAGAAGAAGATATTCAGAATGACCAGTCAAGTTAGCATGAAGTCATCCAATAGAAGAACAGCTGGGAGCAGAGGATGGAGTGGAGAGATATTGTGGAGAGATGTACAGAGGCACTAAACCTAAGACAGAAAGATGACCAGAATAGAGTTCAAAGATTAAGTCAAGATAACATGACGGACGACGAACTGTTGGGAGCAAGAGGATGAGATAGATAAATATTGCGGAAAGATGTATGGTGGCACTAAAGCTAAAACAACAGGACATGTAGAATAGAGTTCAAAGAAAGATCAAGTCAGATTAGCACGGAGACATTCAATAGAAGGGCGACACACAGTTGGGAGACAGAGGATGAGATGAAGAGATATTGTGAAAAGAGACATGAAGATACTAAACCTACATGTAAGAGATGAAGATGCCCAGGATAGAGTATAGAGAAAGATCGGGTTAAGTTAGCATGAAGACATTCAATAGAAGGACGACACACAGTTGGGAGACAGAGGATGAGATTAAGAGATATCGTGAAAAGAGATATGAAGATACTATAAACCTACATGTAAGAGATGAAGATGCCCAGGAGAGATGAAGATCTAGTTAAGTTAACATGAAGACATTCAATAGAAGGACGACATACAGTTGGGAGACAGAAGATGAGATGAAGAGATATTGTGAAAAGAAACATGAAGGTACTAAACCTACATGTAAGAGACGAAGATGCCCAGAATAGAGGAAGATCTAGTTAAGTTAGCATGAAGACATTCAATAGAAGGACAACACACAGTTGGAAGACAGAGGATGAGATATTGTGAAAAAATGTTAAAAGTACTAAACCTTAGAGATGAAGATGCCCAGGATAGAGTGTAGAGGGAGATACCTTCGAGAGATATGACTTGGAGAGATGGACAGATATAGTGAAGAGATCTGACATACTTAACCCAAGATTAGAGATGGTAGGATAGAGTACATTGACGTCAACGAAAGATGAATGAGTCCTTAAACCAGTGCCATAAACCTACGACAACGACAGCGAAAAAACCTTAATGTTTGTAGGAGGATAATAAACACGAGCGTGGGCACGAGTTTCACAGACCCATTACAGACAAGACACGATATGAAATGATCTAACACGCTTCCAGTCTATTATACGACATTATTATTATTATCTTTATATTTAGCCAGGATACCCACATGACCGTATAGTGTTTTTGCAGTGAGGTGCTACAATTATAAATTACATCAGTGTACCGTGCTTAAAACGCATATGATGATCAACTTTATTTAAACACACTAATCTTTTCAACACGCAGCTGATTTCCAAAAGAGGTGTGCTAATATTACAAAACACAAATTTATATACTAAAACTTATTTAAATATTATTATGTCCAATATGCTATAACTTATATAACTAAACAATATATTTAACCAAGACAGCTAATTTCTAAAAACAATTGGTCGAGGAAGAAAGCTTTACACAAAACAAATCTTAAGATACCGAAGTTCTTATCTCTTCCGGTATCTGATTCCAGTTTACAATTTGAAGGAAAACGAAAAAAAAATGTGAAAGAGAAGGAATCAGAATGAAACAGTGGATAAAGAAAGAAAAAAAGTTGAAAAAACTAGAACGAGAAAGATTTGAAGCCAGAGGATAAAGAGAGGTCTATCTGCTGTTGTGTACATCGCGTCTTTTTAATGTCTTAAAGTTAGATAAAGATGCAGTATTTTTGAGTTCAGGTTCAAGGTTGTTAAAGTCTACATTCTTCTCATTTAAAGAATTCCATTGATTTAGAATATCGTTCTCATTTCTCACTGAAGTACTGTAGTACATCGCCTAACCTGAGTGCACAGCCCGCCATCTTTATTGTTTATTACCCTATAATTGTTGAGAAGTTTTTAAAAAAATATTAACATATTTTTAATTTCCCATCAGACTGAAGGCAGGTGATTTTTGAAACATGTTTCCTTTACTAACGATGTTCCCGCTGATTTCTTATCTCGTCATTATGCCTGCATTTTGGAGTGATTAAATAAGTCATTTGAAGAAGTAAATTAAAATTTTATATCATGCTACTATTACAAATAAGCATAATCAGTTGAATTGCCCTATTTTGCCTATATACGCTGTGTTCACTGGGCCATTTTTTATGCCATGCCTTTCGGTTTTAGTTACAGATTTATGGCAACAGCCGTTTTTACTTGACATGAATATCACCTGAAACTACATATCGGCGCTTTCCATTTAATGGCCTGACCGGTCAGACCCGAATTCTTTTCTCTGAAAGATCAGGGGCCGGTTGTTCAAAGGTGGTTAGCGCTAACCCTGGGTTAAAACTTAACCTGCCGTTCTGCTTTGTGTATTTCTGCACGTCTGTTTATTTCAACTTCAGAGAAGTAAACTCTTATCAATCCAGACAAGATCTCTGAAGAAAGATTTCCAAATTTATAGACAAGCAGTCAGGATGTTTGCTTTGAATTTTAGGTTAACCTGGGGTTAAGCTAATCCAGCTTTGAACAACTGGCCCCAGGTCTAAGTTTTTCAAATATCTAGCGAAAATGGACCTCATTCTAATGTTATCTAAAATTTCCAGTCAGATAGGTCCGAAGCCCAAATGTTTTGTGTTTCGTTCAAAAATTTAACCGTTCTGACCGTATTAATGGAAAGCGCCCATAGATTATTGTTCTTGATTTCAAAGACAGTGCTGCTGAAAAAGGAGGCTGAAAGCTTGTATTATTAAGTGGGTTTGTCCGTTCTATTTTTACAAAGGTACAAAGAAGACTCTTTCAACATCGACTTGTACTGGCACAATCTCAAACAGTCTGTGCCAGTGTAGGTAGCGACGATGAGACAGCTGTGGACCAAGAAAGATATACAATTACGTGACAAAACATAAGCAGAACTTCTTGTATTTTTCAGGTGGTCTTATCTCAATCCACTCGCATGCAGCTGTCCTAATACGGGCATGGTCGATCAATGCATGTTTCCAGCTATAGACTAAATTTTGATCTAGGCAAGAAGAACAAAATCCATCACCACAGCTAGAAAGAGCATGTTGAAATTAATAAAATTGCAAAGTTTGGTTGCGAAATGTTGTAAAATGAGGAAAATATAGCTCTACGAAATTTGAAAATTTTGTATTAATTTGTATTACCCGCGGGAATTTGCACCACTTTCAGCCCAAATGTCAGGGTGCATTTTCCCGCGCGTAATACAAATGAATACAAAATTTGCAAATTTCGCAGGGCTATATTTTCCGCATTTCAAACTATTTCGCAACCAAACTTTGCAATTTTACTAATTTTAACATGCTCTTTCTAGCTGTGGTGATGGATTTTGTTCTTCTCGCCCAGATCAAAATTTAGTCTATACTGGAATCAGCCATTCCAAACTTAGTTTTGAGGTGCAGGGACCATAGATATCTTATATACACTAGATAGCGCATCTCTTTTAGTAAAATTGAAGCCAAGAATATTCCAGCGGTTACCCCCATTTGAATAGATGGCGGCCATGTTGGAGTTTCCCACTCGCTAATAAACTCTTAAAAAACAACAATAACTTTCAACATTTGAATAGTTTGAAAATGTATTTGGAATAGTTTTAACTTAATGTTTAAGTTCCCTGTTTAAGAAATAGAAAACATACAAGTCTTCTCTGATCTCAAATGCGGCGCTTATTATGTTCGGGGGCGGCGCTCAATCGAGTAAATACGGTAGGTAATAGTATGGTTTAAGTGCAATTTGGGAAAAACAAGCGTGACACGAGTGAGTTTTTCAAATACGATCAAAATTGCGCGAGTCTGCGAAGGACGAGTGCAATTTGAAGACTTTGAAAACTCACGAGTGTTGTTTTTTCAAAACACTCTGTGACAACACCGACTTTAATATAGGGCCGCTGTAATTGGCGAAAGTGTGGCGTCTACCTGCCATCTGTTTATATATGCATGTGTTTGTCATATGCAGCATGTTCTTTGGCAAAGTTAAATAAATAAATAAACATCTAAAGTAAACCTAATTGTTTTCAGTAACCCGAAACACAATTAAGGCTGTGTGGATTTCCCGGCATGCCACAGGAGGTAGCTAACCGTTAATAATTTGTGTCGGTAATTTCTTTGAAGGAAACTAAAACTCTATATTCCATCAAGCCATTAGGTTTATCAATTCAAATCGCAGACCTTTATCGAGATAAAAACATAAACGCATTCATACTTAGATACAGGGATCTGCTTGATGAATCTGCAGCTGACACAGCTGGTATTTTGCTATTGAAGCGGGTTATTATTAAGGTAAGCTAAACAAAACATTTGCTGTATCTTTATGGTATTAAGCATGCTCCGATATTTCTTAAACCAAAACACAGCTGTATATTAAATATTTAGAAACACAAGGGCCTCCTTCATGTCCTTTACGGCTTTAGCCAAGTCAGCTGGAAGATAAATCTGCACTAGATCCAGACCGCCACCGAAGGCGTAATGATGAAAGAAAAGATAAGGTTTATTATTTTATCACTGGATTTCTTTAATGTAGCGCGGGCGGTATATATAGCATAAAGCCCTCATCGATAAGAAATGAAGAAACATCAAGCAAAATTGTTGGCAAAAACCTTCTCGGTTATAAAATAACGGTTAAATAAGTACCTCGAACAACGGGCAGTATGCTATGACAATGTTTTTACATAGCAAGTTTTATTTTGTATAGCCCCTAGCTCTGTGGACGCACCCAGCGCTGTATACAGTCATTCTCGGTATTTAACACTGACTTAGGCTACCTCCACACTAATCCATTTTCGTATTGTTCTCCGTTCATGAAAGAGTACAAAAAACGAATTAGTGCGTGTAGATGCCGAGGTAGGCAATCTTCGAGTTTTAAAAACCCTTCAAAACTGTTCAAAGTTAAGCCCCGACCACGCGTCCAAATGAACCATGCATGTTCAAATGAACTACGAGTAATTTTTTTATGACACATTAACAAATATACGCGCAGCGTAGGATGTGTATGAACTGATAACTATATTTCCAGCTATATATTGTGGACGACTCAAATCATTGCTCTTAACAGTCGGGGCTTAACTCGAGCGTCGAATATTTTCAATGACTTCGAGCACGTCGTTAGACGCTCGGCCTTATTGGGGCTTGATAACGAATCTTCTAATTTGTCATCACGTTCTAATATCTGCCTCATGAAAGAATATTATTTATCAACGTCATCTTATAGATAGAACTGTGTAGGTGTTTATTTTAGAATACGTATATTTATTATGAGAAAATATTGCAGAAAGCGCAGCAGGTTGAGACGTCATAAATTTGGTTCTCTAAAGACCACAGAAAACTCGTTTAAATAAATAATAATCAGTAAGAGAACGGAATAAATTATGTTTGTACGTATTGCGTGCACTAATTTTCGGCAAACGCGCAGGTATATAATTGCACCTTCACTTATTTATAATTTCTACTTCTCTATAATAATAGTAATCTAACACTTAGTTCCAATTCTGTTCATTTCTCGCAATTTCTTAATAGACGCCAACTATTACAAGAATAACTATTCAACAAACTGAGTAAGTTCTTTGTAGCCGTATAAGACTGCATGGCGATAAAACATATAATAATTCTTGTTTATGGAAACACCATGCCAATGGACCATTTGCATTATAGACTAAATTTTGATCTAGATAAAAATTTCATCACAGCTTGAAAGTGCATCACAAAATTAGTAATATTCCAAAGTTTCGTTGCTAGATCAAAATTTAGTCTATAATGCAAATGGTCCATTTATTAGCTTTCGATCCGTAAGCCCGGATCTTCATCAGTGCTAATAATATGACTTTAAAATTAAAATTTTGATCAATGTATGAGATTGCATCAAAAATCTTCTTCTTGTTAATTAAAGTTTTGCTTTTACGTGCAGACGTAGCACTTGAAAACACGTTTGCACAAAACTTTCACTTTTTTTCAGTCCTCGTTTACAGAGACAGGTGGATTGCGCGCATTATGTTTTTAGTTATCTCGTACGCGTGGATGCAAAATAGGTTTTTAAACTAAAAAAAAAATGTTCCTGTAAAACATTTTAAGATAACCACCTGTGGTTACACTTTATGTAAATAACAGAAATCTATATTAATGTGTTAATAGAACTCGTGTTGACATTGTGGTGAAAGTATCAGAGTTTGTTTAATCAAGACGAAGACATGGCAAGCGTGAACTCGACGGACATCATAGCAGAAATAAAAGATAAGAAGAACATGTCAAGCTTTAACTCGACGGACAGCATGTCAGAATGGCTCCCAATTCAATACGGCTATCTTACAATCAGCATAGTAGCAATCCTACTAAACAGCACTGTGATCTACTTGTTTCTAACAAGAAAATATTTACGAAATATGTATTCGAACATATTCCTGTTCAGCTTGGCCATATCAGATCTATGCTATGCCGCTGTAGCCATACCCTTGCTAATAAAATGCGACCAAACTATGCCACAGTACGTTTGCTACGCCTATGCATATGTTATGCTGTTCTTTGGTTACAGTACAGTCTACCACATTCTACTGGGAATCTCAGAGAAGTTATGCGCAATATGCTTCACGTTAAAACATCACTCAATGTTCTGCAAATCCATCGCTATCAAGTTAAGTTTCTCAGTGTGGTTATTATCCATCATCTTCACACATATCCCTGTCTGGTGGGAACACGTTTTTCCTGGTGACACAAGGAACGCAACGGAGAAAAACGTGGAACAAAACAACGAACGCGACGAAGCCTATTACAGGTTCCATTTTACAATAGGATTTGCAATTCCTGTGGTAATATCAGCAATCATGTACTCCATGATCCTTCATAAAATATTCAAAGCTTCCAACAGAAGATTAACCGAAGACACCCAAAGAAACAAATTAAGATTGCACGCAGAAAGAAAGGCTGCATTGACCTTCGCCATTATGTTAGCAGCTTTTCTGTTCTCGTGGAGTACTTGGTTTTTAGCACGAATCGCATACGATCGAATCGTTACCGCAGATGCTGTGTACTACTTCTTAACAATAAGTAGATTCTGTGATCCAATATTCAACCCGCTGCTGTACACATTTCTCAAAAATGATTTTCGACGAGCGTTTTTCAGTCTTTTCCAGAGTAAAAAACAGAGCAATAATCTATCGAAGATGCGTTTGACTCGATTGAATGATCGCACTTCAAAACAGGACACACAGGAAGATACAACACGTTCTTCGCCACTTGCCGTAACCAAATCCATGCTTTCAACTCAACGCAAGCCTTCACCTTAATCAAAACTCGTGTTGAACATGTCCTTACATCAGAGACCTTACGATTTAGGACGGCAACGGCTACCAATACAAGAGATCATTGAAAAGAATTGAATAATTACAATATATGAATAATTTAGACATTGTTTACAACGCCAAATCACAGATTTTCTCGTCTTGATACAACGGCTGCATTTCAAGCCGCAACAAGTGCAACTTCAAACTGAGTTCAGCAGAACTCTTCCCAAACATAAAACCCATGTCTTCAACTTCTAAGACTGTATTAAGAGTTTGTTTTGGCCGTCGCCGTCGCGTTGCCGCCCTAAAATCATAAGGTCTCTATTGCTATACTCTACAAAACGTTAAAATTTAAAAATGTGTATACTAATAATAGTTCCTAAAAACGTTATAGCATTGTTTAAATATTTAATTCTTTGACAAATCTTAAAACAGTTACTTCACTCTAGCTAGACATAAGGAAATGTGACTTTGATTATAAATAACACGTATAGTTAATATAACACGTTTCTGGTTATGTTACTGTAATCATGTAAGACTGGAATATAAAATGAGTCTTTTGAGAAATATGAAGTGAAAAACGATAAGAAAATATGTGATATATAATACATAAAAAAGAGTCTTAGAGTCTGTGATTCTTTGATCCAATTTTCAACCCGATACTGTACGCGTTTCTCAAAAATGATTTTCGACGACAGTCTTAAGATAGAATATATGAAAAAATATATGATAAAAAAAGGAAATAAAACAAACAATATAAAAAAGGAGTTTGCCCTTAAATGTGATGCTTAAACACTCTAGTCTTACTGCAAAGTTGCTTCAAATTTTAACTCTTTTTTCATGATTTAAACATTTCATTTCCTGAGCAGCATGAGCCTGACTTTATCATTGTTCATGCATTGGTAAAACTCATGCCTAGTTTCCAGTCCCTTACAAACGCAGTTTTTGGACTATAGTGACTTCAAGTCATGGTATCCATGAAATTAAAAGACGAAATCAAAAGCGGAAAAAACTATTTGTCAACTTTCAATTTAACACATTGAGTGGCAGAACGCTGCCCTTGACAAGTAAAATCATCTGGAGTTAGGCGTAAAAAAAATATACCTGTGGTTCCGGTTCCCGACCGACCCTATTTTTTTCTGCCGACCCTATTTTTTTCTGCCGACCCTATTATTTTTTCAACGCGATTGACTGTGCGACACTATTTTCTCCAGGTGGTTGCGGGCTACTGCCAAAATGGCGTCTGTTGTGTCACACTAATTATTGAAAAAACCATGAAAAAAATATTTAAAAAAAAAATTATTTCCGATCTACTGACCCTAATTTTTTCGCGATATGAAACCGGAACCACAGGTATTTTTTTTTACGCCTTAGACAGATTGGAATAATAAAGTAAGGTGCATCAGGGCACATTGCCAGTCAAGGGTTAAATGCTTGACATTGACAGCTGGGAAGTTTGACAAGTTAAAAAATAAGTTTAGCAAGAATAATTGGTTGAAGTTCGAATGAACTGCTGTACGGAATATATTCAATAGTGACAATATTAAAGATGCTGTAATGTCCGTAATGTAAACAAAAGCTTTGTTTACATTTTGAACTGCTGTATTTGTAAAATATGATATAAGTCTATTAACGGAATACCCAACACTTTTCTGGTTCGTTATACTTGTAAATGAATATAAACTAAACGTTTCAATTCTAAAAAGTTCAAAAGATGAAAAATTTGGGCAATGTTTATATCTGCGAGTCCCCTTTGTTATGAGCAGAACTGATGCACAGAACGGACGTCACAACATCTTTAAATATACTTGAAAATGTATATGAAAATGTTATTAAAACTTAGTAAAAAATATTAAGTGAATATGAAAATTTTGTGAAAAAATATTGTTGCCTGGCCATTGTAGGTCTACAAGGGATAAATGTCTGCAGAACTTAAATACAGCTGTAGATGTTAAAAATGCAACACAAGGTCATCTGGTAGGAATTGGACCTACGGCCCTGTACCTTGTGCTGCATTTTTCTCAGTCATTCTTAATTGCAGGGCCGTAGGTTCAATTCCTACCAGAGGACCTTGTGCTGCATTTTTCGCAGTCATTCCTGGTCAGGTCTTAAAATGTATATATATTCACTTGGATTACAAACCCTAACATTCTAATATTAATTCCACCAAGTGAAGTGCAAGAAACCAAATAATTGAAGTCCACCTTATCACAACCCACACACCCGATTACCTATATATACATGAACTTACAGTTACAGCTCAACAGCTGGCCTCTGTAGCTCAGTTGGTTAGAGCGCTGCACCGGAATCGCAGGGACGTAGGTTTAATTCCTACCAGAGGACCTTGTGCTGCATTTTTCGCAGTCGTTCCTGGTCAGGTCTTAAAATGTATATATTCTCACTTGGATTACAAACCCTAACATTCTAATATTAATTCCACCAAGTGAAGTGCAAGAAACCAAATAATTGTAGATGTTAAAAGAATGGTGACAACCAGCATTAAAAAATTAAAAAACAGATAAATTGTATTTTGCCATCCTGCCTTGCTTGAATTTGGTTGCAGCACTAATGTCTTATTATTCCAAATATCTTTATCATCTTTAATATCCTTTCATATAAACAATATTTAATTTCAAAAAAAGAAATGGCAATTTTTCCAAAATTCGTAGGCTTATCCAAAAGCCATAGGCTTATCTTATCTTTAATATCCTTTAAAACATTCATTAACAATTCATAAGCTTATTGGCAAAACATATCAACCATAATATGTCACGTGAAGAGGCTTTGTACACACATAAAAACGTACAAGTTGTAACAAACCTGCAGCAGACTTGTAACAATGCTGTTCCAACAACTTGTCAACAGGATGTGTTCGCACTGCTTGTTCCCAGCTTGTTGACAACTTGTCAATGGCTTGTTGACAACTTGCTGCAAGTTTGTTGAACTCAACAGACTTGTTACAAGTTGTCCAAATAACAGCATTGTTACATCTTGTTGAAAAGCTTGCTACTAGCCTGTTGTGAACACATCTTGTTGACAAGTTGTTTGATTTTTACGTGTGTACCTGATAAAACTCATCTTCATTAGAATTCTTTATATAAAGAATATTAATGAGACGGCATCTATTGTGGTCGTGTTTCAAGCTATTCAAAACACTTGTAGTCGTGTTTTATCATATCTAAAATTATGCTCGTGCTGCGTATTTTAAATATGACATATCGTCTTCAATATTTTGCCCCTCTTTAATTAATATTCTTTACAGCTGTTGACAAAGCTTTAATAGCAATCTGTATACAGGGGCGTAGCATGACCTTTTTAACTGGGGGGGTGTAACATCTAAGTTTTACCGACCCACGCGCCACGAGGCGCCACCATGGTTGGCGCCGAGCGGAAAATTTTTGAAAATATGGAGTCTCTAGATCGTTGGAAATGGCATTTTCAGAGCCTTCTGTACCTTATACACACAAGGTTTGGTAGCTTTTATTTATATCAAACAAAACCATATTGTTGAAGTTGTGTTATTTTCGAAATCCGTGAGAATCCGTCAGATATTAACAAGCTGTGAGACTTTAGGTTTTATTAGAATCCGTGACCGCCCCTTATACGTTACATATAACATATACCATAACAGCTATACAGCAATTGACAAATAAATATTTCGGCGCGCGTTTAATGAATTTAATGACACTTACCGTGACTTTAGTCCGCCGTCTAGAAATAACGTAGAACCAGAAACGTAGCAAACGCTTTATTAATGGTCATTAATTGGAATAATTGTTGTCTTTGTTACTTCGCGATAAGTCATTTTACTCAATGGCATTTATCTTGTTGTTTATTGTAATGAACAGACTTGAAAAATTGGCGAAACATTTTATGAGCACCGCGTGTCAATAACAAATATATAAATATAATCTTTAATTCTTTTGCGTATCATTTTATCAAGGTCAAAAGTTCGCGCACAGTTGAGCATGTCCAATCAGAACCGACTGTTTTCGCAGCTCTTGCAAGTGTAATACGATAGGAAATTAGGGGCTCCAATGCTTATGCGTAGATATTTAATATAAGTGTTTTAATACTGAAGAATTACGTACATTTTGCATAACTTTACTGGAGAACAAGGCACAACATTAATTTAATATTTTTTTATTATTAAAAGCCATTTACCGAGGAGCAAAATTCCACTTTAACCGATTTGTTTTACCGACCGCTGTCATGGCTCTTGCCATTACCGAATAACTTCGCGTTTTACCGACTACCTCACTAAAACTGGGGGGGTGTCACCCCCCCCCCACACCCCCCCGCACGCTACGCCCCTGTCTGTATATGATAACCACAAATCAAATGATCACACAAAGTAATAAAATAAACTATATTTAACTTACCTTTGGATGAAATTCTCGTCGACTTGACTTGACAGTACTCAACTCCATGCTTATTTTGAAGTCGAATAAATTGTCGTTTATTTTCTTTATAAAAGGCCAAATTTCCCACTGAAACACTGTTAAACCTGTAAAATATATACTTAGCTTTAATTTATTTTGTTTCGTTATTATCTTATCGCTTATTTTAAAACAAAATTTACCTCTGAAGTCCGAACTGTCACTGCCATGTTTAAAAATATTGTCCTCCATTTCCACACGTGTGAACACGTGTGTAGTTATTTGTTAAAATTCATCACTCAAACGGTTCTCTGATGTGATTGGCTGCTCTTGATAATCATTGTTTCACGACCAATGAAAAACGTTGCGCAAAATATGCGCAAAAATTTAAATACAAAATAAATTCACAGCGGAAAACAACCTCGTACCCAGCGTTCTCTTTTTGCTGGCCGCGGAAAAATGAGGGCATTTATTTTTCGCCCACCTCCCCTTTTCTGCTCTCTCTCCCTCCCCCTGTGCCTCGACGCAAGCTAGCGCTGGTTCGACCAAATATGAAATATGTTTAATCATACAATGGTGTACTAGACCAAAGAACTCCATGAAATCATTGTTGTTCGGTACTTTTCGACCTGAAATAAACAGAGAATTTCAATTTTCGTAAGGGGTGGTACCAAAAACAATCGCCTTTTTTTAATTTTTTTATTTTAAAAACTTATGTACAATAAATTTATGTGTAGTACATTTACAATAATTGTAGAGTGCGGGCTAGAGACCTACTAGAAATCTTAGCAGACTTTTTATTTTTTACTTGAACAACATGAGCTTGAAACACCAACAGGCCTTAGATTTAGATGTTGCGTTCAATGAATTTAATTGCTACAAGATGATGCATTTCTATACCATTTGCGTTTACCAAAAAACACAGAAGATAAAGCGTGCTAAAATTTTAAAATTTAGTATTTTCAATCACAATTTGTATTTTTGTGAATGAATTTTATGGTTGAGATCTGACCGTTGACTGTTTGATTTCATTCATTCAAACAGGTTTATAAATTGTGGAAATTGAATTTCTGAGGCTTGATGTCCGAACTTATTGGTTTCGGAGGAGGGCGGGGAGGGTATGCCCAAAGGTATAAGAAATGCATGTTACTCATATTCTCACTCATTTTTAATTGGCAAAGTTGGACGGTCTGCCGTAAAATATTCTGCTTGAATCCTTCATGCAGGCAATATTTAACAACGAAGAAAAAATTCAGTCCATAGACACAAAAGATGTCTAATATTTCAGTATGGATCAAAGCAAACAACTGACCATATTTTAATAAACAATTAGCTAATCAGTTAAGTCGGCTCAGGTGAGTCAGCTACTCTGAAGCTGTTTTGGACGAAATTACAACAAATCAAACCATTTGCTGAGCCACCACAGTTACTGCTATGATTTCTAATGTACTCACTATTAAAAATGAACAGTTTATACACATCCTTACAGTTTATATTAACAAAACTACTCAATTTTTGGTATACGTAACTAGTCTTGACTTTCGCTAGTTATTTTTTCTCAAAATTCACGAGTTAGATGTTATACACGCACCCTTTAAGTAATTGCATCACAAATCCTATAAGGTGAGTGTCCTCAGCTTGAGATGAAAAATGTCCACCTGATGTACCGGAAGTAAAACTACCAAACGCTTTTGGATCTTCAGTCGATTCAATCTTTTTCAATTTGACGTCTCCAGTACCAGTGGTCAGCGTCCCTGGCCTCAAGGTATTATTATTCCCGTGTCTGTCTGTGTAGTGTGCTGGTTTGGACCAATCTGCGAAAGCCTACTGGTGAAGGACAACTTTTTGATTGGGGGGAAGATGTAGCAGAATTCTGATGGTCAGAAAACAGCGTTTTAGTATTTCAAGGCGTATTTAATTAACTATATATTGGAAAAGTTGCAGGAAAGTATGGGTAAATACTTGATTGATTGATTTTTGATTACTTCATCCTTTGCAGTTTGTTATGGATAATGTAGCCCGCTTACAATTAATCAATTGTCAGTATTTTGAAGGTATATTATTTAAATGATAAAGGTCTGCATGATTTTGAAAAAAGAACGATTATTAGCCCCCCAGCCCCCCGGTTGCTACGGCCCTTTGCCAGATAATTCTAAAGTCTGCCTGTACCGCTTGTTTATAGTCGTTCTTATTAATGAAACTGTACAACAACGGGTTGAGGACTGCCCCTGCAAAGCGTAGGGAAACTAAGAAATCCTTAACCTCTAGTGAAACCAGGTACTGATGCTCAGCCTTTACGCTAAAAAAGAACCAGGGGGTCCAACCAACGATAAAAAATGTGAAGAACATTAGGAACATGAGCACCGTTTTCCGATCATTCCTCGCTTTTCCTTGTACACGTCCCGTCTGTGTGTGGGAGGAAAGTTTGCTACGAATTTGGAAGAACATGCGTATGTAACAATACAATAAGATCACACTTGCCAAGCCCAGGAATACAGACGTATAGGCTATGCTATAGATATGGAACTTATTTAACCAAGCAGGCGACACTGCGTCATCGTACATCCAAAATAGAGGCACCAACGCCAGTACCAAAGCCAGAAGCCAAACTGTGGTTAATATCTTTCTGTATGTACCACGAGTCGAAACCCTGAGCCTCTGAAACGGATGGAGGACGGCTAAGTATTTTTCGAGTGTCAAAGCAACTATGTGAATTATCGTAGAAAAATCTAATAAGTTTTTGACCAAATAGTTCGCGCGACAGAAATCGACAAAGGTTTCGCTTACGGGCGCATATTTGGTCCACTGGTTTTCGCAAAATATCAAAATGGGGAGATAAATCACTCCTACGATCAGATCAGATATTGCGAGGCTCAGTAATAACACGTTGCTGCAATTACGGCGGACATTTTCATGGCGTTTGTAAGTTTGAATCGCGAAGAGGTTACAGATAATGATAAGGAATGAAATATGCCGCCACTTATGGCGCGAGTTAAGGCGTCACTTAAGCCGCGGGTTAATTAATTTAAGCCGCATGTTAAAGCGCCACTTAGGCCGCGGGTTAAGGCGCCACTTATCCCGTCATGTGTTTCCTCACATGACCGAAATGTTTATTACAACGAACCAAAAGATCATGGCATATGTTTACATATTGTTTGCATTATTATCCACAGTAGAAGCAGTATTCCCAAAGTATGATCCCGCATTGGGTGTAGGCTGTAGCGCTCTATAGCCAAGTAAACTTGAACTTCCCCTAAGTTCCACCTCTATTATCCGAACTACTTCGTCAAAATCAATTGGAGCTTTTCTTCTCCGGCATCTTCAGACTTCTTGCTCTTAGAATTCTTTCAAGCTGCCTAAGACTCAACGTGAAACCATAGACATTGGTAAGGAAAACAACCTTTAGTCTGAGATGAAAGTCCTTTTCAACAAACTCGTCGCGATTTGGTGTATCTAAGGCACCCAAAGCGGGATTATACTTTGGGAATACTGCTTCTACTGTGGATAATAATGCAAACAATATTATGTAAACATATATGCCATGATCTTTTGGTTGTGATAAACATTTCAGTCATGTGAGAAAACACATGACGGGATAAGTGGCGCTTTAACCCGCTGCTTAAATTAATTACTGCCGCGGCTTAATTAAGTGCGCCTTAATTAACTCCGCGCCATAAGTGGCGGCATAACTAAAAGTGCGCGGCTCAAAACTGGAAGTACGGCTGATATAAGTGGCGTGATAATTCAGAGCGCGACCAGAAAAAAGAAGAGCGTTGGCCCTTCTGAGCCACCGTAGAATGTGAATCTGTGACGTTTTCTTGTATTTTATGCGAAAACAACTCTTGTCACGTTTTCTTTCCTTGTTTCAAATTGAAAGTTCTTGAGACTTACTGACACACAAGTCAACTCACGTTTTGCTTGCGTTTTTCGATTTCTTTCAATCGCACACGTCTTTCACTGCTATAGTGTGTAAAAAAGTTCGAGAAATACGACTTACAATTCGCCTTGACTGGTAGACGAAATAAGAGAGATCGTTATTGCATTTTCAGTCAATATCAGACTTATTACTCGACTAGTATTAGCATGACAAAATTACTGGATGCTGATTGGTTGAGAGGAGTACAATTATTGTCCTGCAGTCTGCAGTAGCCTCCTCCGCAGGCAACTCTTGAAACAGCACAAATAAATTCATGGTTGGGGGATCCCTCATGTGTTTCAATAGTTGCCTGTGGAGGAGGCTAAGTCTGCAGTACAAATGAAATTGCCCTAGAGGAACTTAAAGCAAAAGAACTAAATGAAAATAAGAACAAAAGCACCAAATTTTGGTTGAAAGTCTGGCAGGACTGGGCTTTGGCGAGAGAATACAATGTTGACATTGACTGATTATCCAAATAATCATGCGATGTTGCTCGTACAATTAGGGATTAATAGTACTCGTCATGTTTGGAAATTTTGCTCTGAAGCTGTTTTGGACGAACTGATTACAACAAGTTAAGCCATTTGTTGAACCACTACAATTACTGCTGCGCCTACGGTTTCTAATGTCTCACTAAAATGAACAGTTTATATATACATCCTTACAGTTTATATTAACAAAACTACTCAATTTTTGGTATACGTAACTAGTCTGGACCTTCGCTAGTTATTTTTTCTCAAAATTCACGAGTTATATTTTATATATGCATTTGGGTAATTACGTCACAAATCCTTTTTTGGCCTGGAAGACCTCGTTCTCGTGAGTGAGTGGCCAAAAAACTGAATTTGTGACGCCACTGACGTAATTATTGAAAAGGTGCATCGGCATGAACGTCGACTGTGAAACACGTACCAACTCTCGAATTTTCTTGAGTGCTAAAATGCAAAGTCATGTAAAAAGTAAGCCATGTAAAGCTGGTTTTCCATTTCAATCGTACAGAAAAGGAATTTCTTTGTTCCCTGAGCGGTAGTGTGGAACTAATGACTTTGACACAAAAGAAAATGCTACGATACGTTACGATCGAAGTGAAAACCTGGCTTAATTAAAGCCGGTTTTCTACGAGGAGCAATTTTGCGCGCGCAGGGGAAATTTTCTTTGTCTTGTGATTTCTCGGGTGGAACTAATTAGAAAATTCTTCACGTAGTGGAAAACCGGCTTTATACAGGGTGTATAAAAAAAAGCGCAACCTCGGAATTTCCCAAGAAATCGACATTGTTTTAAAGACAAAAGATTTTAGGCGCCTGGGAATTTAAAATAGCATAACTGTCAAAATTATTGCACACGCGAGTGCATAAAGCAAAATTTATGCATTTATTTAATGCACAACAACAGTAATATGATCTATTAGCAATTCGATTTCAATTCCCAGGGGCCTAAAATCTTTTATGCTTAAGAATTGCAAAGTGATTTCTTAGGAAATTCCGAGGTTGCGTTTTTTTTATACACCCTGTATAAGTCATGGCTGGGGGACTCAAGCAAATTCGAAAAGTATCTATTCATGATAGTTTCGTTTAAAGGTCAGTGTCCTCAGCTTGAGATGAAAAATGTCCACCTGATGTACCGGAAGTAAAACTACCAAACGCTTTCGGATCTTCAGTCGATTCAATCTTTTTCAATTTGACGTCTCCAGTACCAGTGGTCAGCGTCCCAGGCATCAAGGTATTATTATTGCCGTGTCTGTGTAGTGTGCTGGTTTGGACCAATTTGCGAAAGCCTACTGGTGAAGGACACCTTGAGCAGAAACGTCTAAAGTCTGCCTGTACCGCTTGTTTATAGTCGTTCTTAATGAAACTGTACAACAACGGGTTGACAACTGCCCCTGCATAGCGTAGGGAAACTAAGAAATCTTTAACCTTTAGTGAAACCAGGTACTGATGCTCAGCCTTTACGCTAAAGAAGAACCAGGGGGTCCAACCAACGACAAAAAATGTGAAGAACATTAGGAATATGAGCACCGTTTTCCGATCATTTCTCGCTTTCGCTTGTACACGTCCAGTCTGTGTGTGGGAGGAAAGTTTGCTACGAATTTGGAAGAACATGCGTATGTAACAATACAATAAAATCACACTTGCCAAGCCCAGGAATACCGACGCCTGAGCTATGCCATATATGTGGAACTTATACAACCAAGCAGGCGACACTTCATCGTACATCCAGAATAGAGGCACCATTGCCAGTACCAAAGCCAGAAGCCAAACTGTGGTTAATATCTTTCTGTATGTACCACGGGTCGAAACGCTGAGCCTCTGAAACGGATGGAGGACGGCTAAGTATTTTTCGAGTGTCAAAGCAACTATGTGAAGTATCGTAGAAAAAT
This sequence comes from Paramuricea clavata, assembly GCA_902702795.2. Lineage (NCBI taxonomy): Eukaryota > Metazoa > Cnidaria > Anthozoa > Malacalcyonacea > Plexauridae > Paramuricea > Paramuricea clavata. The sequence continues at coordinate 84,304 of CACRXK020000174.1, read as the reverse complement.
CTAATAAATTTTTGACCAGATAGTTCGCGAGACAGAAATCGACAAAGGTTTCGCTTACGGGCGCATATTTGTTCCACTGGTTTTCGCAAAATATCAAAATGGGAAGATAAATCACTCCTATGATCAGATCAGATATTGCGAGGCTCAGTAATAACACGTTGCTGCAATTACGTCGGATTTTTTCATGGCGTTTGTACGTTTGAATCGCGAAGAGGTTACAGATAATGACGAGGAATGAAAGAGTTATCAGGCCATAGTGATAATCCTCGAGTTTTGAACTCCATCCTGCTGTGTCGTTTGTCACTTGAGTGGAAGTTGTAGTCGAGAAATTGTTATCTCTAGGAAATGTTGTCGCCATTATTGAATGATCAAAATGTAAATGCTCCGAACGTTTCGCTGACTGTAACTGTTCCTTTAATCCGTTACCGCTACCAGTTGTTTTTCTTATATTTTGCTATCTCTTTCTCTTTCAATTTGGAAGCTTTCGAATGTGAGTTGTCGTACTGTCCTTCTGTGCAAATGTTTAGTTTTGTTTATCGCGAACTTTTCGGTTCCTTCAGAGCAGCGTGTTTGTCCTCTTTCACTGGGACTTCGGAATGTGAATCTGTGACGTTTTCTTGTATTTTACAAGAACCGTACGACGTCACTGCGTCAGTCTTTATGCGAAAACAACTCTTGTCACGTCAAGTCAACCCACGTTTTGCTTGCGCCGTTTCTCGATTTCTTTCAATTGCACACGTCTTTCACTGCTATGTCTGTAAAAAGGTTCGAGAAACACATTTACAATTTGCCTTGACTGATAGACAAAATAAGAGAGATCATTATTGCAATTATTGAATTTTCAGTCAACATTAGACTTATTACTTGACATATAACTCGCACTATGAAATTTCGGGGACGGCCTGCATGTAACATCAGTTCCCGGTATTTATTATTATTTTATGGTATTTATTTAGCTTATGAAACACATTTACAATTTGCCTTGACTGATAGACAAAATAAGAGAGATCATTATTGCCATTATTGAATTTTCAGTCAACATTAGACTTATTACTTGACATATAACTCGCACTATGAAATTTCGGGGACGGCCTGCATGTAACATCAGTTCCCGGTATTTATTATTATTTTATGGTATTTATTTAGCTTATGAAACACATTTACAATTTGCCTTGACTGATAAACAAAATAAGAGAGATCATTATTGCCATTATTGAATTTTCAGTCAACATTAGACTTATTACTTGACATATAACTCGCACTATGAAATTTCGGGGACGGCCTGCATGTAACATCAGTTCCCGGTATAGAAATTGAGAAAAGCGCGCGCTTTCTCTTTACGTGCGTGTTTCGTATTAATTGCGTAGTTGTAATAATAATATTTAATATTTATATTGCGCAAATAATTAACTCAGTTTTTGTGAATTCAATTCGTCAAGAACTTGGTAGTGACAATAACGCCTTTAGGGTTTAAATTTTAATTTAGCTTATGCTTTTATTCAATTAACAAACTCAATCAGTGAATGTCTGCTTTTGGAAAAACTGTTAAAAGGAATGAATAATTAACATTAATCTTCTTGAAATTTCAAAACAAGCCTATAAGTGGTTTCTCGCTATCTTGAGATTTTTGGTCTAGTTCGTAAAACTTGTTTAACTATTCACTTTATGTGCTACGTACGCTTACTCTTTATAGTCGGTATTTCCAAGGATCTCTTATAGATCCTATCGTTGTCTGTTGACAAACACATAACGACACTGATCCAAACGTAACCCGGCAAGCGTTTCGCGTAACTCAGCAACTCATTACTGCTTCACAAGAAAAAATAAAAGTTTTTTTTTATGAAAAGATAAAAACTTTAATTCAATGTTCGCCTCTGCACAAGCGAATTCAAAATGTTGTGTTACTGCAGGAGCGTAAAATTGTTTATGGAAACTCAATGTTTTCGTTGAAGCTTATATAGCATGATACCGATAAGTGAAAAATTGCATTGACCATTGCCATGTAATTGAAACTTATATATTGAAATTGCTCTTAGTGCTTATTGCGTATACCGGGCAACGGCGCTTCGCAAAAACAATGCTAATGGCTAGCTTTTATGTCAAACAATGTTTTCATAGCCCATGTAGTTATGCTTTGAAATAAATAGAAGGCGGTTTACCATTCATTCATAATTATAACATTCAGAAGTAAAGTGCTTATATATAGGCTATACCTCTAGACCTATGTGGTCAGTCCCTTCTCTAGACAAAGAATATATCAGTCAGCTGTCATTAAACCAAATCCTTTGTATTAAGACTGCTCTAAACATCACAAGATGGCGAGAGATATATACGGTCAAAAGATTAAATCAGGATTTTTGATAAATCTTGGATGTCAGCCCTGTGCCATCTGTCTCATTCATCAACAACCTTGAAATGATTCAAAAATGTCGATCCGTAACGTACTCCTTGCGATATGAGAGAGTTGAGAGATTCACGAGTTATGTAAGCTAGAGAAAACGTTTTTCGTAGAGTCTTTAGGCAATTAAGCAGATATCTATATATGAGAAACAAACAAAATTAGTTATTTATCAATTAATTCAAAATTGTCTTCTTACGATGCAGCAGTTTGCTGAGAGTTGAAAGTTTCACAATTATAACTGCTATAGAAAATATTTCATTTTCAAACCTTATAGATTCAAAAATCATCTATACACTTGATCATACTGGCGATGTAACAGTTAGCTGCATGACACAAGGCTCATGGACAACACTTTCTTTGTCAGTGTTATAAACAGAATATTTATTGTTTCTTACCATTGATGAATTTGAGGTGCTGAATGATACAAATCAAGTTCCAATATGAATCAATATTGCATTTCACAACTAGTTGGTGCATTAAATAATCTCAAAATGTTCCTGTTGTCTGTCTTCACTATACCTACGTGGTGTGATGATGTCAACTGTTTGTTTGCCCGCTCGGCTTGTTTTTATAACTGTGGATTGATAACTGATTAACTGCAGTCACAAAGCTGTAGTGGCACACACGGCACTTGGAGAGCCTATACCACGCCCCCAAAAATGTACGTAATATCCGAATTCAAGTGATATATATTGAGCTTAACTTGAAATCAATACAATTCATGTTAGCTAGCCTTGAATCTTCTCAAAACAGCTTTTCTACTAAAACCATAGTTTTGTGAAGATTTTCTTCGTTCAACTATAAATGTGTATCTAGTTTTATTTAGGCGGGAAATGTTCAAAGCACAGAATGCACAGAGAGAGAATAATTGCTTTATGTTTTGTGGACATTCTGTAAATCAAGCTCAGGCAAATCACTAAGATTGATTTGGACAGTTTACGTTTCAACTCGCTAGGGTGCCAAGTTTATTTTTGCCATCAAAACAATTACAAATTATAAGGTTGGGTAAATTGTATTGCCAACTGTAGTTAAATCACTGGGCTAAATCTATTTTATAATATATATTGTTTGAAGGTATTAAACAGCAGTAAATCTGGTTATATCTTTGTATCTAAACTGACTCTGTAGAAAATTCCATTGATATATATGTGCACAGTTATATATAATTTGCATTTTTTTCAGTTAGAAGCTGTGTAGCCTGCAGTTTGCTAGCCAATACATTTAGCACCGGTAGCCTGCTGTATGTGTTAAACTGAAATGATTAAAACAGAATCATATGAAATCAGTGAATATATAGGTCAGTTTTAATGACACAATCCTATTTAAATGCAAATTTGGAAAGTGAACAATTTGGCACATGTACACAACAATATTTCTAGTGACAAATTACTCAATTTGTTGGGCAGTATCTATAAAGCTTATTCATGCTGGGCGAATCTAAAATAATCACAAGGCTGTCTTTACCTCAATTTTAACACGCTGCGCGACTGTGCCAGCTGTGAGTCCCGTTAGACTCTTTCAATCTCCGCTTTATGCAAAGATTTTATTGCATGTGTATGCGCGTTAATAACATTGATATACATCGCTTCATCGTACAATCGGTTCTTCCCAGAAGCTGTCGTGGTTTGTACTTCAGACACAAACCACGACAGGAGTTTATTCGGTACGTTTGAGATATCTTTTCATTAACAATTATTACGGTAATTCAGATACAAATCACGACAGCTTATTGTAGAATACTATCAACACTGGACCACCACGTTTGAGACATCTCTTTCAGGTAGTTCAGACACAAACAACGGCAGCTTATCGTAGAATACTACCTACACTGGTCACTGGACCACCACGTTTGAGATATCTTTTTCAGGTAGTTCACGCACAAACAGGATGCCGGAAAAAATCAGGGGGACGGAAAGAAATTTGCCCGACTTGTTCCCATTGTGCCCGACTTGTCACGAAAAAAATGCATTATAATTTACTATAACTTTTATATTTTCCCTCCATTTTCGACTATTATATAGCATATTTCCCCACAATATAGAGAGAATTCCTCTTGTTTATTTTTATAATAAACCAATATTGCATGCCCGACTGTGAAGCGAATATTGCCCAACTGGCTTAGTCTGCCCAACAATAATGAAGGTATCTTTTTCAAACACACTGGTAGTTCAGACACAAATCACGGCAGCTCAAGGTTGTTGAACACTATATAGGCCTACCTATATAGACCGAAATCCCAAGTTTGAACTATAATTCAGTTTATTCGTTTTGCCTTGAGCAATAGTTTTTTTTAATAGTCGCAGCATCTTTCATTATATAATTTTCACCGTTATATGACCATTCCTGCTAGTTTCAACCCCGAAAACAACCGAAAATATTATTGAATGGTTAACCACTAAATGAAATCTAGGTGGCCAAAGCCCAAAGGTGCAAAGTCAAGGCCATGCATGCATGCCTAGAGTTCATTGCAATTGCACATATTTTTTAGTTAAAATACAAAAGGTTTAAATATATAATGCCTGTAAATGGCAATCCGATTTCCTTTCTCGTAAGACAAATAGACAATATATATAACTAAAAGTGTATAAAGTGCACATGCACGGAAGACTGTAATCTGTGTCACATGCAAAACTAGCAGATCATTGCACGTAGGCTATAAACTAGTAGATCAACGTATATAAACTAGATATGTCGTCATACCATAGGCATAGACGATAAAATTATGAATGGCATATCAGACTTGGCCTATAGTGATACTTTATAATTTATAGTTCCACTTTCACTGATTTCATGACTCCTTTCACCGAGATTAAGAGTGATGTTGATATTTCACTCCACAAAAAATCATTTCACTTTATGTATATATGACTTCAAAACGTTGAAAAAATTCTCTTTGAAAAAAAAACTATAAAATAATTGAACAGAGCCAATTGATCTCAGTTCAACAGACATAGTTTTCATACTTTATACGGACATGTTTTAACAAGCATACAGCCGGCACGTTTCATATGACAGTTTGGGCATAAGGGAACTATAACAAACGATGAACAAGCGAAACAAAGAGTAATGAATAACGGCTGTTGAACTTCGCATGTTGGATTTGCTAAGGTCAAAGGGGTTTTTCTTTGGGATTTAAATTTCTCCCGCCAGCACTTTTGCGTCTCCTTCAGTTTAAGCTCGGGTCCTCTTTGAGAGGCAGATTTCGAGCAAGTTTATTTGGATGTGGACTTTTGCAGGTAAAAAACAGACTTCCAAACTTAAGAAAAACTAATTATAGTTTCTATATTCAGTAATAAATGATCGTGTGCGCAAATACGGACAATAAATTACGTTACATGACGTCAGAGAAAATCAAACAAAGAAAAATATCAATGTTGAAACTCAGCATGTTGCAATTGTGTTTGTTATTAAACATTTTTCGTTAAATACACCTGACATGGCTGGAAACATAATGAATGATGACAATGCTAATTTGGCTTAAGAATTCATTCATAGATATCGTATGTGTCTTTGTTTCTGAAATTGAATAATTGGATCTTAAGATTCATTAAATCCTATAGGAATGAAACATTGAATCCTAAGACCGAATAATTTGAAAAGTTGAACACAGAAAACAAAAGGTTTCGAAATATGGTAATGTAAATATCTTATTAAAGACCGGAACCTATCCTTTGGAAAATTGATAAATCCGAAAATAATTACGGTGCCAATGTAAGTATAACGACGATAACTGACAAACAGATGGAGCGAGAGATACAACTCAACTATCTTTGAGTGCCTTCGCTCGAAACAACGATGAGTTCTGCTATATATTTTTCAAGTAGTTGCACATCGCTCTCACATCACAGCTGTTTGAAAATAATTACTCTGATTGATCATAGTCCGACAATCCTGGTGGAATAATAGTATCCCTTGCTCACTAGACTCGCGACCTGTATAATATACTTGCATGCATTGCAGTTAATTTATCACTCTACATTGTTTATATATGTTTAGCTACTATTGTCCCATTCTATTGATGCTACCTAACATGAAATAAGGGACGCTAGGGATGGGCGGCAGCGGGAAATTACCCCTCCCCCCCAATAATTTCCGAAGTGTTGAATGACAGCTGATGACTATAGGTAACAAAGCTGTAACAATAATTCTTCAGCCATGAAAGCATTGGTAGGCTATAAATTAAGCTATATATTGCGTGAAATTTAAAGCAGAAAATCTATACAAGTATAAAATTTCTAGTAACAAAATTTAGTCATATGGTGGCAAACTAAATGTCCCTCCTCCCCCCCCCCAATATTTCGTGAAGCGTCCGACACCGCAACCTACGCAGGGCTACTAGCCCTCTGATCGATAAAGACCACACAGTTTCGTCTTATCGTAAATATTTGACATTCCTTGACATTGAAATACAAATGATTTATCATGCTAAACATGTCCTTCACGCGGCAGGCGAGCGGTGAAACTTTCTTCGCCTGCGGTCAAAACTATATTCTTCAATATATTTGTTCATTTGAAGCCAGACAGTGTCACAGTTGTTCAACATTCTGTCTGATTGACTTAAAAGATAAATCTTCAGTATATACGGTCAACTAAAGCTTAATAGGGAATAAAGATATTTATTTTTCAGTATCCATATTTCAATGTTCAGAGTTCTGTTTTGCGGCAGATCAGCTTCAGTTATTGCAAGTTGTAGGTGGTGTACAGAGTCGGCTCGACAGCGTATAGCTGTAATGCTGTATCGCAGTTCGATTTGTCGTAATCAGGTTAATCAGGTTCTAATTGATGACTTCTGTACATAATTCTTGCAGTGTCACTGATTAGTAGTCTTTAAATTTAATTCTATTGGCTCCATTTTCGCAGGCTTCGAACATAACTTGGCCAGGTCCGAGCTAATCGCTTGTCGATAATCGTTTTTCAAAAATGCATAAATTGCAGGGTTTAGGAACGCTCCCGCAAAACGCAAAGTCACCAAAAAATCCTTAACTTCTAGAGGAGCGCGTAACATATTATTATCCAAGGTGAATAGAAACCATGGAAACCAACCGATGACGAATACAACAAAGAAACATAGGAATACCGAGATTGTTTTTCGGTCTGTTCTTTCGCGTCGTTGAACTCTGCCTGTTAGAGATCCTTCGCAATCTTGATTGTGGATTTTCGCAAACATACGAAGGTAGCAATACATTAAAGTAAGTAGCGATAGTCCAAAAAATATAACGAGCTGAAAAATACCATACACATGAAACTTTTTATACCACGATTGAGATCCTTCATCTTTAAAATACCAAAATAAAGGAATTAACGCGAAGAATAAAGCTGTTGTCCACAGCGACGCCAGAATTTTTCGATACAACCACCGAGTCGAAAGGTTAATTTTCTTAAAAGGATACAAAACCGCTACATATTTGTCAATGGTTAACGCAATGATATGAAACACTGTTGAGAATCCACATAAATTGCCAAACATGAAATGATAGCGTTGAAGTGTAAGCAACCATTGGTGTTTTCCACGGAAATCCGAGCGTTCAACAATGACCAGGACTGGCAGATAGATAAGGCCAGTTAGTAAATCTGACACGGCTAAACTGCACAGTAAAATATTGTTGAGATTTTTACGAATTGCCTTGTGACGACAGTATATTGTGATGGCAAAACTGTTGGAGAGAATGATAAGTACAGAGATCACGAGTAGTCCTAGATGATAAGCCTGGTATACTGTATAATGTGGTGTAGTATTGGTTGTCGTCATGTTAGTCATGTTAAGTATTCTTGTCATCGATGGATTAAGCACAGCAGAACCGTTCAGCATGTTTCTTGTGAAGGAAGACTTTGACTATCGCCAAACTTTAGTTTTTGTAAAAGGTCTAGCTTTACGCAAAACGTCGATGTATAAGGTTATGTATAATTATCAGCAAGTGATCAAAGATTAATAACTGTTGATTTCAAATTTCAATGACTATATTATTATAGCTTTGTCACATACTGTTTGGGTATTGTATGCACTGTGCTATACACAAAAGCTTGTCATTGAAAGTAATCTGTCATCTAATCGTCGCCCCCCACCAATCTTTACGTCAGGATAAAATCTGCGAGTATTTTTCCCCCGCTTAAATATGTCTGGAAATGTGGCATATGTTAAAGATTCCTTAATAATTATATCCATACTGGACGTAAAGACGTTCTATGAAAAACAAAATATAATCCAAAAACAGACAAATGAAAGAATGAGCTGGAAACATTTCCAAGCTGGTTCTGGCGACCCAATCGTAGTATCTTGGTGTGGGGTTGTTTCAGTATAACAGAGTATTTAATATAAAAATATCAATAGACACTAAATACATAGGCCGCAAGGATCACCAAGAATACAAGTCAGCAAATGAATGCGGGAAAACACGAACTACTACACTGTGAATTTCGAGAAGCACAGTTCAACCTTTTGAATGATGGTTTTTAAGGCGCATTTCAGTCATTTCATAGGAAAATGAATTATGCATAATTCTATAAATTCAATAAAATTCAATAAAAATGTTTTAAAATGTTAAAAACATTACGTTGGCTGATCTTGAATTGTGCGTAATTGATTTTCCAAGCCAGTAGTTTTTTCAATTAAAAGGGCTGAAATGCGCCTTAATAAACACCATCATTTAGAAGGCTAAACTGTGCCTTTAAATCAACTGGGGTTTTTTTGTCACCAAAAGTAAATATTGTTTAAAAAATGTATATAATATCACTTTTTTTTCTTTTAAATACTCTATTATACTGAATCAACTCTATCTCAAGGACCCTCAAGGGCTAAGATTGTGCCACTTGTGGTCCAATATTATTGAAATAATGCATTGTACACACGCACGAGTATCAAGACAATGCAATGTGGATAAATGTACAATACAGACATACACTATCATCAGTGTAAAACACTCGAGATATTATGACGGAGATAACAGTGAAATCCTATGCATTGCATGTTTTGAAAATAATATTTGCATGACTAAAACAACCACACAAGCATAGGCGTACCATGCAGGGTGTGTGTGTGTGTGTGGGGGGGTGGCGCTTGGGAGCCCCTACGGAGATCTATATACACAAGAGTAATGGAAACTGATAGAACGTCATCAGAATTTAGAATGTCATTAGCATACCCGTGCAATATTTCATCCACATTTTGCTACAAGCAATATGTACTGATATGACGCACATGTGTCTCAAAAACTTGCCGCATGTTTTTCTAGAAAATGAGAATTGTGTTGCATGTGTAGTAGGTCATGCCCTCTACGTCTTAAATGTATTTGATAATAGATAACGCCGTCAAAAGCCGTCTTTACTACGCAAGTTCTAAAATTAACATTCTAGAAACTCATAGAAAAGTTGCAGTACCTTCAGGGGCAGGCAACGTTTTACTATACGTTATGTTCCATGATAAATGATAGAATAACAACACTCATATGACTAGCTTTTTGTATAGAAGTAAAACTTTGGACATGTTTTTGTACTTTATGCAAACACAGACACAGTATTATTCATTTCAACCATGCTTTTGAGAGACATGCGCTCTTTGTTCCGAGGTTTTTCACAACAAAGACTTCTACATATAAAAGAATCATGCGGCTGGATTCAAATACTTGTGTATCTCAAACAACGCTGAACAATTGCGACTAAACAGCGCAGGCTGAAAGTTTAAAACAACATATTATTGCTTCGTAAGTAGCGAACCTTGAAACTTTAAAATTATGAGGCAGGCACCAGGGAAAGGAATTTCATTGGTGGAAATCGCGAGTTTTGTGATTTTGTGTCTTGTGTCAATTTTTACGACTGAAGGTAACTGCATGCCGTATAATTTCTATACTATATCTTGCCAGAATATTTAAGTTCTAAGCCATGAGCCTGAAAACTTTGATAGACCTACATTTGGGCACTAGGTTCCTTTCACATATAAGTCAGATCAGTCTGGTTAAAACCAGATTGGGTAAAATAATGAAAGGTGTTACGCATATTATATGCATGACAAATGGCCAATGTATTGCCAAATGTAGCAATTATCATTTAACCACAAAGATTATATATTGGTCCTCACTCTTAAACACTCAAAGGTTTTATAATGTTTGTGAACTAGACGAGTCAGAATATCACAAATCTGTTATACTGAAGTGCACTTGAATTGTTAATTAAGCAAGCACGTGGTGTCCTCATTGTTCTGATTGTTCTTAACACGTGTTTGTTTCACACGCGTGTTGCGCGCGAGAAAAGCCACGAACACGTTTCTGGATGCTCGTTTCTTGACTTACAAAATATCTTAACTGATAGCTGACAAACAATTAAACAGCAATTTGGAACTGATATCTTACAAACATCTTACAGAAAACTGGCATTCAATGATGCCAAACTATTTGCCTAATATAATTTGAATCTTCTATAGCGTCCCCTACAATCCTAACGTCAACCTCAGGTAACTTCAGTTACCCCAGTTACCCCTCCCGGTATTCCCCAGCGATGGAAGTCACGTGGGTAATCAAGGTGGATGAAGGCAAGCACATCAACCTAACACTTGATGTTATAGATGTTGAAGCGTATCGAGGAAAATGTATTGATATTATCGAGATTAAGGACGGTGATGATTCTGAAGCCCCATTTCTAGGTAATAGACTTTGGCAGAAATGCGTCTATAAACTAAATGTTATATGAATGTCTACAGGTTGAAAACAAAACAATGAAACATTCTGATCACTAGATCATGACTGGATGGCTTGGAGAACAGTGACATTTTCAAAACAATGAAAAGACATTGGAACATTCTGGTCACTGGATCATGACTGGATGGCATGGAGAACAGTGGGATTTTCAAAACAATGAAAAGACATTGGAACATTCTGGTCACTGAATCATGACTGGATGGCTTGGAGAACAGTGAGATTTTCAAAACAATGAAAAGACATTGGAACATTCTGATCACTAGATCATGACTGGATGGCATGGAAATTCCGCGAAGGGCCCATTCCTGCATTACTAACTTGAACGAGTTTTTTTCAGGTGGATATTGCAACTCACATAAACCGACCTATAGTCTTTTATCAAGCAGTAATGCATTGCGAGTGTGGTTCCAATCAGCGAAGAACAGTGACGGAGGTCTGGGTTTTAATGTTTCCTACACGACAGCTGATAATAAAGGTTGGTGACCGACAATCTAAAATCATTAATTATTCATAACAAAGCAAAGGGAATATGACTTTGCGCAAACGCCAAAGACTGGTTCACACTGTCAAAATTTCCCTGATCACAGTTGGAATTTTGCATCGGTACTGAAATTCTATGTTTTGAAGGATTTGTGAGAAATGTTTGACAGTTTGAGGGAGTTCCCTTAGTATAAGTTCTGGGAATTTAGTATTTTTCTTGTATAATCTCTAGCCTGTGGAGGTAAGCTCGATTCATTTCCTGGCACCATCACTACTCCTCGTTATCCTCTCCCGTACCCAAACAACCGTGAATGTAGCTGGAAGATCCTAGCTCCACCAGGAATGTATATTCATGTCGAGTTTCATGGCGTTTATAGCTTGGACTACCTGTGCAGTTATATGGAATGCGAATGCAAAGATATTCTTGATATTAAAGATGGCGGGAAACCATTACCCCATGTCCCGTTTCATGGGTGAGTATGCACTGTTAACAAAGACAGCTGCGAATTGATAGAGGATACATAAAGCCCAATTTTGTTTTTCTGCATGTTAATGTTCTGAGTATATGTACCTTCCAGTGGTACCTTCATCTGAACATAACTTATCCACTCGTTCACATTCATCATCAGAAGAAAATCGCACTAGAAATCGCAGAAAAAATTGCAAGTGTAAACGGGCCTTTAAACTACCTGAAAACTAGGTCGAAGTTCTGCCCACAGCTTTCTCATTATCCTCACGACCTACACGGGTACAGACCAGACAGTTGAGTAAGAAATTCAATCAATTATCCGAAAAAGCGAAGTCTGTTTTCCACATCAATCATATCGTAATGTACCGTAGAGTCTTCTTATGTGAATATCATTGATTTTTCTCAATATATTCCTATTTCCTCTGAACAGATATTGCATTGCAAAACCATGGCCATTCACTTCCAGAACAAATGAAGTTTCATTGAAGTTCGTCTCAGATGACGCTGGACGTTTTGAAGGATTCAGGGCGATATATACTACTTCACTAACTGAAAGTAAGTCACAGAGTAGATAGATACAGATGCCAGACTCAGTCGTTTCTCTAAAAGTAAGTCACAGAGTAGATGGATACAGATGCCAGACGAAGTTTTTTTCTTCTGTTTTCTAACTCAAATCTCACCACCTTACTAGATTGTGGAGCAGATCTTTGGAGTGATCATGGACTCATTACCAGTCCTAATTACCCTTACAGTTATCACTCGTATAGAACATGTATCTGGCGAATCACAGTGCCAGATGATCATTACGTCATTATCACGTTCCACGAGTTTGACATCAACAAATCACGCCACGAGTGTTTCGTGGATAACTTGGAGATTCACGATGGATATACAAAAGACAGCCCCTTGCTAGGTAACATTTCAGCGAGGAATTTCATTTCTCTTCATTTTTTTCGAAAAAATAGCAGAAGCTACTAGTGCCTTTCCCTTTAACGACTGCATGACGGCTTACAGGACAGTACTTTAGGGAGAACAGTTTAGAACTGATAGAGCTTTCCAGTATGAAGACTGAATATAGTTTAGGCTTTCTCAATTAGTAACTGAACCATAGTTACTACTAAAGATATGATGGTCTGGAAGCCTGGCAAACTTCAAAGCTATAAAATAGAAGACCTTTGTTTGATGATGAACTGTGCCTCACCATGCACAAATCCTTTGTCTCAACTTCATTAAATATTATTCATCGTGGTTGCACGTTTCATCTCAGCTATCCTTATTGGACGATTACGTCATTATACGAAAATACAATGAGCTCAATCACCGTGACAGTGCACAATTTAACATATCTAGGACATCTAGCTAATAAATTCAGATGTGTTTCCAAATTCATCATTACTGTTAGTATTGCCATGGATAATACAATACATGGATAGGAAACCAGCTGACGTGACCTAATGTTTTCAATGGGATGATGGCGTTGCAACCTAGTTGCAAACCAAATTCTCAAAAATGGCATGTTTAGCGATAATACAGCTAAACATTTTAGTCAAAGAGCAAATAAATATGACTAAGCCATTCTACGATGAAATCTCTAAGTATTCCCGGTCAATTTTAGCAAATATTTCAAGCACTAAACAGTGAAAAATGCATTGCAAATTTCGTAAAAATTGGCGACGCCAATTTCGTTGCTGCAAATGTCAAAAAAATACAAAACAAAGACGAAAAACACTTACCTTGAATACTTTGTCGTGGCTTAGGCATGTTTTTAAAACAATTAGACCAGTTTATGCTTCAATATTACTCTTTTGAAGCGGAAAATATAGCGAAACAACAAAAATGCTGAAAATTTTCGCAATACACATGACGTCACAGATTGCAACTAGGTTTAGACTGTGACGTCAGGAAGTTTCCTATCCAGTTATTTTACAATCCATGGTATTGCGAAAAATACTTTAACACAAAAATTTTAATTTTTTTTTGTAAATCTTTGTTTAGCCAAACTGTGTAATTCCAATTTTGTGAGCAAAGTGAATTCAACAGGAAACAAAATGTACATTGTGTTTAATTCTGGTTTCAATTTAAAAGCTAAAGGATTCAAAGCAACTTACGCCAGTTATAAAAGAGGTAAGGACTAAGGACAAATTAGGAGTAGCCAATCAAGTGATACTAAAGACAGCGAATAATTCTGCTGCATACCAAGGAGTTGCATGCGAAGGAGGCAAGAATATCATTATTTTTTTCTCTTTAGATATGCTTTCAGGGAATTCGAAAAAAAGGGCACCAAGACATAACGAGATGGAACTATCAGGTGGGTGTGACTTCGAAATGAAACAAACCGTTTATCCTAGAGGTCAGCCTACTTCCCCCGCAGGCTAAGGCGCCCGTTCGCAGGCTAGAATTTGAAAAGGTGGTAGAGTAGAGGCAATCCGCAGTGTTTGATAACACTCTTCTTACATGCGAGCGAGACGGAGTTGCGACTGCATATCGCAAGATTCGAACCAGGGGTAACAGAAGCTACACAAGGTGTGCAAACCACTGGCCGTAACCCATGTATATTTCTTGTTAGGATTTTCACAGAAGAAACCATTCAATATGGCAACAAAGATGATCGCCTCATTTTGGATGATACCTTTGGGATTGCTAGGAATTCTTGGACATGATCTTTGAAGACAATCTGCAGAAAACACCATTGTTCATCACAACCAACGGAGTGGATGAAAACTGTTAAGCGGGTTCATAAGAGTTCTTATATCTGCGCAAGACACTAACTTCACGTTCATATTAAAATTCTGATCAATGTTTGTTTCTTTGGCATGTAATTACTGCATAGAACGAAAACAAACGCCCATATAACATACTATAAAAGAATATTTAAACATCGTAAATATTGTCATTATCTTCTTTGTGAGTCATTTTATTAATCAATACAATATTTGAAAATAGGAGAAATAGACATTGTATGGTATCAGGACGTTGCAGAATATATATTGCACTGATCTTGATGTTTGTGTACATGTTGCAAATATTATAAGCACTCCTTAAAGGACATTACTTTGTGAAAATGGGGAACAGAAAGAATAAGTTCTTTCGCAATTTTAAAGTCAGGATATTTCAACTAAACAATTACGAAAACTTTCATTCAAAATCATAACTAACATTCAGGAATCAGATCAAAAAGTAAGCACCTGATCACTGTAAAATTATCACCCTGCTTATAACGTAATCATTTCCATATTAAACAAACAAAATATCAGAAGTTGAAAACTTTTTAGTATTGGGTAGAAGAAACGTCTTTAAGGAATACAGTATAATATGAACTTAAACTTTACCAATCCAAGATTCTACAACGTCCTTAACAAGCAATGCTCAGTCAGGACCCGGGTGAAATCAGTCCGAGAAAAAAATGATTCGTTTCAAAAACGATTGCCAAATCTTATTGCACTTAAAATAATATTTCAAATAATATTAGAATTATCCATAGCAAAATTGTTTCTAGAAAAAATAGCCTCCCAACACCACACCATTTCAAAAATAGGTTTCAAAAACCCAAATGTCAATGATGTACAAAAACATGTTCTCTCCTCTCTCCAGGAGTTGCTTGCAAAACCATCTCCCCCCCACCCCACCCCTGCATCCCAAATATTGCACTATGGATACAAAAATCTCTCTTAAATATAAACTGTACATTATTATTTAAAGCAAATTAATGCTTGACAAAAATTTGATTATTCTTTGCTTGCCGCGTGCAAAACCCCCCATCTCGCTCGAGTTTCATGGTTACACGCGTGATACACGAAGAATTCACGAGCCATACACGCAACAGCCACACGTTATAATCGAGAAACGCGAAAGCCGCGCGGAAAGATATTTAAGTGAATCATAAAAAACTCGTGCGCAGTAGACACACAAGCCTGCCATGGACAAGCAGATGAATCACGCGCGAACACGGAAAACCACGAACGGCGACGTCAATTTTCTTCGTGGACTTAATCTTTGTAAATTAATGAAATAAAAGATTGAAAAACGAATTTCTCTCGACGCAATGCTACCTACTGGGTAGAACAACATGTTTTGTATTGTCCGTTGTCATTTGACCGTCTGTCCGAGACGGGTTATTCGCTTGCGCCATTTGTTGTTGTGGTTGCGTAGCAACAGGATGATACGGACCGTTAGCTTGCCAAGAGTTCATATCGGTCACGTGACGAGTGGCGTCGGAATATGTGATCGGCTGCCCGCGCCCATTTCCGGTTTCGGCTTGCCAATTCGGATTGGCTCCGTTAGTCCAGTACACGGCAGTACTTTCACCATGCCATTGGTGATGCATCTGACCAGGATGGTTAACATGCATCGCATTGTTCTGTGGGGTGGCAAATACCATTGACGAGGAAGTATGGGGGGTATACCCTGCTGCACTTTGTGGGATGTGGGGCATGGATGAACTACTGGTGGGAGCGGCTACCCGGGGTCCTTTCATCACCATAGGCGCTGCTGTCCCTGGTTGGCCTTTCATTTGATTAAATGTATGCTTGTTTGTTGACCATCCTCCCATCGCAACACTCCCACCTTTCTTCTTCGACGCATCGAATTCAAACTGTTGCATACTGCGTTGTTGAAGTTTTGTGAGGTTTTCATCCGAATGATGGATTTGTTTCTTAACAGTGGTCTTAACGCTATGCCCGTTTGAAGACTTGTGTTCTTGAACAGTTTGAGTTGTGATTGTGGTTTTCATTGTAATATTTGACACTACTGATCGTTTGGGATCCTTGAGTAGTTTATCGTTCTTTCTTTGCTCTAATTTTCTGTAGATGTCTTCAAGCTCTCTAGTTTGTCGTTTCTGTATCTCTTCAAGCTCTCTAGTTTGTCGTTTCTGCATCTCTTCATGCTCTCTAGTTTGTCGTTTCTGCACGTCTACACGCTCTTCGTTTTGTCTAAAACAACAAAGCAGACACATCGTTTTAGGCGAGATTTCAAAGAGGGGGTCCGGGTCCAATAAAGGTAGAAGAGAAGAAGAGAAGAGTCCGGGCCTAATAAAGGTAGGATTCTACAGCTGTGGTTTTTGTCTCGGAACTCCCTGAAAAAATATTGAAAACACTTAACGTTTGGAGGACAGGATTTTCGTCAGGAGGTTATAGTAAGTTAGTAACATCTTGTTGATGGATCTGCACTCGAAAAGTGTTAATCTTTACTTTGGCAGCTCAGACACAAAACAGCATCTTTTAAGGTCCAAATATCGAGATCGACTTACTTCTTGTACAGTCGCTTTAAATCGTCCACTTCTTCACGGGAAAGTTGTAAATTAGCAAGACCACCTTCACCATCACCATCACCAGTCTAGGGAAATACAACAGGGGAAGATGTAGCTGGCAAAAACAGGAGATGAACGGAATCTTCCTATCTAATATGTAATCTGACTGTACGTGTAGTCTAACCCGCACGCAAATTTCGTGTAGTCTAACCCGCACGCAAACATCGTGTAGTAGAACCCGCACGCAAATTTCGTGTAGTCTAACCCGCACGCAAACTTCGTGTAGTCTAACTACACGAAGTGCCCAATTTCTTTGCCTGTACTTTAAGACTCAGCGGCACTGTAGGTAGATTTCATAACATTACAGCACATGGTGGGTCAACCAGCAGTTACCAGAATGGGAAAAGTGATGTTCACTCTGCCATTATACATGTTATATTATCACAAGAGGTCGACCACCTTCGTTTGCCCCATAACGCTTACTCAAACTTACCAATAATAGAAATATATATATACACATGATTTTTTTCTGTGTAGGTGTAATGTACTCAGGTCAATAGAGTAGTATTCCGAACCGTAGGTTCGATTCCCACCGTGGTCAGGCATATTCTTCAAGCTTGCCCGGTGTGGATATACACTCAGGCCCTGTTTACACTATACCGGATTCGCTGGTCACGACATCTTCTTTTGCCGCTACGGAGCAATGGTTAGTAGCAAATGCTTATTAGTTTGACAGAATTGGCATGTTTATTTGGGTCTCTGAGATTAAAAATCTTCACAGCCTTTCGATACCTACAAAATTTGACCCACTCCGATAGCAATCCGGTATAGTGTAAACGGGGCCTCAGAGTAACATCACAAGCATCATACAATTACACAGTTACCTGGTTTAGCCAATGTTCAATATCCACTTTGGTTTGTGGTATTCCAATATTCTTGTGCACAGCGCTAGGTATATCCACGTCGTGTGCAGAATAACTATCGGATGACTGTCGGCTGTAGGACTTTTCGCTAGAAACCGAACCATCACTATCATCATAACTTGGTGGTTGCTCATCAGACGAGCTCTTCTCAATCGTTTTTCGTTCAGTGGATTTCTTAGACTGCTCTCGAATAACAGTGTTTTTATCAAAACTCGTCTGAGTTTGAATTGACGAAGTCAGTTGTACTATGAAGTCATCATGTTTCGTCGTCTTTTCACTCTCTGTGGAGTTTTGAGATTTCAGACAATTCTGAGGTTTCTCTGAAACTGGATCGTCCGTGCTTTTCGAAGTATTGTTTTCATTACTGGGTGTTTCAGAGGGGGCAATGGGGATGTATATAGGAGGGTGGTTGCTCATTGGGGACTGCACACGGATGTTTTCTTGTGGCAAATCGCGTGTTTCTGTTGAAGCAGAGGCTTCGGTTTTTTGTTCTTGAACAAAGGAGGTTTGCGTCGAGGTTGCTTGTTGTACAGCATTAGCAGCATTGGTTGGGTCTTGTGTCGCAACAGACTGTGTCGGCTGCGCAACGGAGACGATAGGGCTTGCAGGTCTTGGTGAGGATGTCCCTTGAGGCTTCCGATGTTGTGTCGGCGAACCTGTAGGAGTTTGCGCGGATTGTGTTGCAACATTATGAGCTTGTGTTGCATTTTGTACGACGTCATTGCCTTGTGATTGTGTTACAGTAGTCTGTCCTGATGCTTCAGTATTGGGTTGCTTTGTAGGCAAGCTAGATGTTACTTCATTGTTTGTTTTGACCGACTGTTGTGTTGTAGTTCCTTGCGCACTTGTTTGTGATGCTACTATAGGCGCAGCTACCTCTTGTATTGGCGACACCTTGGTATTTTTTGGTACATTAGTATTCACAGAAGGACCTTGTGGCACATTAGTGTTCATATTGGGACCTTGTGGTACATTAGTGTTCACAGGTTGTACAGGCGTAATTGGTAAGTCCGTCGCCGAACCGTTCTGAGGTTCTTCTAAAACCTGCACCTGGAATTGTTTTTTCTTTGCTACAACGGTACGAACCTCGGTGGGTGTTTTGGTCGCCGGCTTTGTGGTTGTATCTTGTGGCTGGGTTGTCAGAGGTTGGGGAAAAGTTGTTGGAGGGATTACAGTTTGTTGGCTAGCCTGGCTCGGTAAGGTTTGTTGGCTAGCCTGGTTATAAAGTGGTTGGGGCTCCACCTGTGGGGTGGTTTGTTGAGAGACTTGAGGAGTGGTGGGCTGTTGGTTGATCGGTGGTGTAGCGTGTTCATTAGCCAGATTGACAGCTTGGTTAGGTTGCTGTAGGGTGACTTGGTTGGTTATTGGCTGCTTACTTTGTTGGTCAGCCTGTTGGGTTACCGCGATTTGGGTAGCGGGGGGGATTTGGGTGGGTTGTTGGATAGACTGTGGGCTAGCTGTCTGCTTAACCTGCTGGGAGGAGGGGTCGATTGATTGTGTAGCTTGCCGAGTGGGTGGTTGCCCGACTTGTTGGGTGGGTTGCAGGTCAACCACCTGTGTATTCTGCTGAGAGGCTTGCTGGATCTCCTGGATGGGTTGTGGTTTGGCCACCTGGGGAGCGGGTTGTTGGTGGGTCTGTTGAGGAATGGTAACCTGCAAGACGGGAGTTGGTTGCGGGTTGACAGCATGTACAGCATCCTGCGTGGGCTGAGGCTTCGTCTGTTCTTGGTTGGCAGTTTGCTGGTTAACTGGCGAGGTTTGCGCGGCCTGTTGGTTAGCTGGTACACTTGGATCTTGTTCGCTGGATGGTTCGTTTACCTGTGAAGATGGTTCAGACTTCGCTGGCTGGGCAGGAAACTGGAACGCTTCGTTCCTCTCTGTTGGCGTGGGTAAAGTCTAAGCAAAGAAAAAGAACATTTGAGACATTCTGGATATTTCGTACACAAGGCATTTGCTTTTGGTAAACATTACCGAAAAGCAGGTAGTGGTCATTGTCTGAAATTTATATGAGCAAGAAAATTAAACTATATGATTTATGATTTATTAATGAAAATACATATGCAGCTCGGAAGCTTAATTGCGTATTAAACTAATAGAATTTCAGTGCGGCTCATATAAAAGTATCTCAAACCGTGCTGAGTTCAAATCCTAACAGTTAATATTAAAAGTACTAGATAAAATGATATATAATATCATGTCACTGAGATCAACCATTTTCAATGGTGGAAGACTTAATAATAGTATCATCTTTCAAACACAAGACTATTACACATAACGAAAGGAATTCACAACTACCATGCCAGTTGATCACCATCTACACAGTATTTTCTCACTGTGACAACTACCATGCCAGTTGATTACATCTACTGCATGATAGTGAAACCAGCTATCTACGGAACATAATCAAGGAGGGTGACTTACATGCGCAGAACCAGGATTGCCCTCCGAGGACGTCTGATTGTCAAATCGAACTGTCCCACTGTCTGCGTCTTTCTTACTGCGAGCATCGCCCAGGATTCGTCGCAATCTCTCCACAAACAACGCTTTGCTCGCTTCTCGTAAATGACCAGAGTCAATCTAACAATACGGAAAATTTATAAAAGGTTATAGTCGAAGTACGGTATAAGAAGTGTTTAACGAAGGGGTTAGGTGGCACAAAGTACAAGTGGCTTTCAATTCTGCAACGGAGTTATCTGATTATATTTGCGTTTTAGTCGAAGGCTTCATCCTTTAGTAGCACCGAACCAACGAGAAAAAGCGCTCACTTGACACCTCTGTGGGGAATATAGGTATAGAACTAACCAGTATAAATAAAAGTGGTCTATCATAAGTAAATAAAAACACACATAAATACATTTCCTTACCATGCTCTTCGCGATATCCATAGATTCATCCTCATTGATATCAAACTTAAAAGTAATCCTGTAATTCTTGTACGTATCAAACGAGCATTCAATCACATCTCCACTAACAGTGAGTAAAGCCAACTTGAACGCGCGTTCTTTTTTCTTCGTCTTGCCTACAGATTGGGCTGGTGCAGGTTGCTGGCCTTGTTGTGCGGGCTGTTGGGTGGACGTCTGACTTGCAGGTTGAGATCCAGGCAGAGAAATCGTAGAAGAGTTGCCACTACTAGACATACTGACCGTCTCATTTGAAGCTGAAAAGAAGCAACTTGAAAATAAGCAACCTGTAGCATTTCATACTCATAATAAACCTTTTAAAAGTACCTTTGAAAAAATAAACATAAAGAAAAGAAAGTGTATTTGAACTGAATTTACATTAGATGAATCCTATTAAAAAAGACACACAACAAGTTGTTAATGTAAGTTATTTCATAGTATAGTAATCACTCAAAACACGCATTACCTTTGTAATTGTATACTGACCTTTTCAGATTTTATACGATCAACACACGGAAAAACATAGATATAGCATCAAAGAAATGTTCAATGGAGGGTCGCAGAAATTTCCGGTTTCTTCGAACAACATTTGGCAAAAAATTCGTAGCCAATGTGTGCGCATTTGAGACATAAGGCAGGATGCCTGAATGGCTTATGTTTGTCCAAACGAAAACCTATATGTACATTCACAAAAACTCCACTAATCTACGTATTGGCCACTAACCTTTTTCGCTGATTGTCGAAAAGGACTCCACGCTTGTGACCAAGCCTTTCTCTAGGTCCGGTGAGGCTGGACAAGGCTTGGTATCAGCAGACGTTGTTTGGATGAGCAATGGTTCCTTAAAAAGATAACATGAAAAGTTGTAACAACGCCCACCAGATGGTGCGCGTGGCGCAACTTTCCATTCATCCTCCCTTTACATGGGTGTAAATATTTACCAGACGTTGTCCTGCGGCGTCTTCTGAGGCCACGGAGCTCACGACGGACGTGTTCGAGATACCAGAATCCTTGCTCGCCACTGAGGATGCCTTTTGCAGAAAATAGACAAACACAGAAATTGGAAAATGTACATATAGATACAGACTAATTGGTTGGCGTGCAGAAAACACAACGAAGGGTGGAGGTGTAAGTAATCACACTGTGGTGAGGTAGACGGTATGTTCACTGGAGGACACTATAGGGGCGGGCAACTCCCCAATATTTCGCGAAATGTCCGGCACTGGAATGGTCATTACCGGGTCGCGAAAGAGAAAAGTTTAATACTAATACACTAATAAAGTGCTTAACCACGAATATTCCATCACACAGTCAGCGCCCGTGTCAGTTTCATTACTTACAGTGGTCTTGGCTGGTTGTGCAGCCAGTTCTTCATTGGTAGAATTCTGCCTTGATCTTACTTCTTGACTTTCAGGTTCGTTTCTTTGCTGTTGTTGCGGTTGAACCTGCTGTGTGGACTGCGGCTGTTGATGAGACGATTGTCCTTGGTGTTTATTTAATTGACTTGCTGTAGCGCTACGAGAATTACTTTGTGACTGATCTAAAGATTCTTCAGCCTGACTCTTTCCATGGTCTTCAATGTTAACATTGTGAGAACTTTCCGAAGCATGATGGTTCTTTTCCACAGGCTCAGTTTCTTTTTCATCCACAGCTCCTTTCTCGCGGTTTCTCTTCACAAGTTCAACGCATTCTTTGATGGTTTTCGCCGCCAATTGCATGCTGTTCGCATCGATAAATCCCGACGAAACCTGAAAGGAATGTGAGTTAGTTTAAGCCACTTAACTTAAATTTTAAATACTAGTTTGTTTGAGGAGCTGCATCATTCATTATATATCTGGAGCAAGAAGTTCAGTCATTCGACCCTGTATCATTCATTCATTATATATCCGGAGCAAGAAGTTCAGTCATTCGACCCATGAGAAAAATAAAGGCAAGATGGCGGCAATAGACCTTTCCCCTTTTAAGTGAAATTTTGATCTTGACTAGGCTGGACAAAAAATTAGTAATATTCCGAAGTTTCGTTGCAAAATGTTGTAAAATGCGGATAATATAGCCTTGCGAAGTTTGCCTTTTTCAGTCATTTTGTATTACAAACGGGAAATTGATAATCAGTTTGATCATCTGATTATCAATTTCCCGTTCGTAATGCAAAATGACTGAAAAACAGCAAACTTCGCAAGGCTATAGTATCCGCATTTTACAACATTTTGCAACGAAACTTCGGAATATTACTAATTTTGCTATGCTCTTTCCAGCTGTGATGAAATTTTTGTTCAAACTTGTCTAGATTAAAATTTCACTTAAAAGGGGAAAGGTCTATTGACATCCAAAATCTATGAAGGTCCTAATCAGTTTCCATGCCATTTTCCACAACTAATTCCAGTTTTTTTCTAACAGATTGTAATTTGTTACAATTTATAAACTATTACGTATTGTACCGTCCTGAAGTTCAAAATATCTAAATATCTTAATCATACTAAAACTTACCAATTCCTTAGATATCTTCTCGGGATTATCTTTGACTAAATCAAAATCAAACTGAATAGCTTCGTTGTCTTTATGTTTATCTTTTCTCAGTTTTGGATCACCCAGCCGTAATTGCAACTTCACAAGTTCTGGCTTGTCCGGGTCCACTTCTAATGGCAGCACTAAATCCACTTTGATACCGACACCAAGTTTTAAGAATGGACACTTGAGAAGGTAAGGAATCGTGTACCTACATGGAGATTTGTCGTGAATTACAGAAAGATATATATTCTGGAAAAAAATATCATAGATGGAATGTCTACATAAATCCATTAGTTTCACGTTCTACCAATTCAATGATCGAGTTCAAAGCAGGAGAATAATTGGTCAGCATAAATTTCAAGTTTTAGAGTCGACTCAACGAAAGTGAACAATGTCAATTCATTGTAAAAAAATACATGTTGAAATGAACAAAAACTCTGGGTGTAGTGAATGCACCTCGCATGATTTTTTCCTTTACGGTTTATTACACGAACGAAAACCAAAGTGGCTGCAATAGTCCTTTAAGAGCTAGGTTAATAATATTAATACACACCTTTCCTCCTTCTTGTATTTAGTACAGCCTTCGATGATATCATATATATCTGAATTTTCCACCTTAGCCAGACAATCTGGAGCAATGCCCTGGAATTAAAGATCAATATATGTAGAGGAAAGTAATATTCAACGTACAGTGTAATGACCAGTGTAATAATATCGTATTATACCTGCGTGACACGTTTGTAAATCTGAGCAGCATTTTGGCATTCCATGTAGGGATATTCCAACGTAACCATCTCCAACATACACATGCCAAACGCATACACATCAACGGACTCATCGTAACGTTCTTCGTACATTTCCGGAGCCATGAACTCAGGAGTACCTGCAGAAATGTAGGAAAGTGATGTAAGTACCTTAAAGCACAGTTTCACACTAGCAATTTTGTATTTCTGACAGATGCAAATGAGTGAACTCACACACAAAAGTATAGAGTCGCTTTTCAGAAGTAAACAAGTCTAAGTCTTTTGCATGTCAGTCATTCCATCACATTTGCCAGAAGGAGAAATATCGCCGACAGAATTTCTAGTGTGAACCTTGCAGACTTTAAAGACAGTTTCAATGACTTTAATAAAAAAAAAATGACGTCATTTGATAACAAAACCTTTGAAGACAAAGATATTTTTAGACACTTATATTTACCAATGACACTTTTTGCAAACGAGTGTTTCTTTAAGGTGGCCAAGCCCAGATCGCCAATCTTGATCAATCCAGTCGAACCATTGACAAAAATATTGTCACATTTTAGATCACGATGTATAATAGGCGTCGTTCGAGTGTGCAAAAAATACAAGCCTTCAAGGATCTGTCGACACCAACTCTTCAGAACCTTCTCACGAACACCTTTGAACCTTTTCAGATACCTGTAAGGTTGAAAAAATCTCTATATGATTTACAGCTTTGCGTTACGCAGAATAATCTCTTTGCATAACGTCACAAATACGTCAAAACAGTCAGTAATTGAATGGCATGGAGAACATCAGCTTTTTTAAAGAAAAAATAACAGGTGTCATTGCAAAGAACAAACAGATTTCCAAAGGCTATATACATTGCAAAACATGTTTTAGAGGGAGAATGAAAATTAGTCCATAGGTAGCCTGAACTTAATCTAACTTATTGTAACAAGTTCAAGTTGGGTCTGTACACAGGCCAGTCTATAGGTTGTGAGACATACAAATACGGAATACCCCCAACTGTGAGACTTTGGGTATAGCCTTCTTACACAAACAGCAAAAATAAACATTCTGATATTAGTATGCAAACATTTGCAGCAAAATGAAAACGTTTGCAGCATCAGCTAACAGGTGGGAAGCTTTTTCAAACGTACGTGATATCAAAGGGACATATTAAGAAGTGCTTGACATTCAAACATGCAAGAAATTATCACAAACTGCTTTAGATAATAAATATCTGAGAAGTAAACTATAATTGTGTTATGTTTAGCTAGATATTGAGTAAATATAACCTGTTAACACCTGTGCCAAGGCAATTATTGTGAAAACAAATTAGAATAAGTTAGAATAGCATTAAAAATTGTAAAACTAAGGAACAGAACATAAATTGTATTTATAGGAAATAAAATACCCTGTTTATAATAACATTTTTAACAAAAATTTTTTAATTAAACAAGCATTGAATGTAATATTCTCCAAGCACAAATATCATAACATGCAAACTTTAGTAAAGACTTAACTAAACAATAAAGGTATCAGATAAATTTGCTCATGCTATAGTGTGAATTAATATAATATAGGATGCTACTGCCAGAATGAACAAGTGTATATTATGTTTCTTCCTTCCATAAAATTCAAGCACCCATTGCCCTTCCCAGCAATTGAACGTCACTACCATGATGTGACAGGAAGCAACGAAATATCCTGCTATGATTATCACGAAATATTTTTAAGACTACCTGCCAGACCATGTCTTTGTTTCAACGAGAATGGTAATTAACAAACACGAACACATAAAACCACAATAACATTGAAAGAACAATATTTATTATTTATAATCTAAGATTACTTTAAATATTGTGAATAAAGGCTATAAGACTTTGATAATTCCGGAGAAAAATTCTTATGCTTACATCTACTACAATCTAAATATAATATCACTGATCTTCAGAACACTTTAACTCACTGAGTTGCATAGTGCTGGTGCTCTCAATGAGTTGAAATAAAAATATATTTTTTAAATTAACATAAAACTTGTCAACAAAACCAAATAGAAACGCCTCAAATAAAGCTTCTTTGTGAAGTAATAATAAAATGTTCCACTGAATTGTGACGACGCTGTCAAGTGCCTCGTGACAAGATATTATTATCACAACTAAATTACTACCGGTATGCATAGAATGGTTTGAAATGGGCCCTATAACTATGACACCCCTTTTCATTATTTACTCAGTCTAATGCCAGATGATTTTTAAGGGAAAACTTGTCAGCACTAATAGGATTAAGAATATTGTATAGTTTCTAAGTAAACTACTAATTGTTAGTACCTAAAAAGTGTAAGAGTAAAACTTGAGAAAATTTACAATACATGTTCGTCTGCCCTGTTATTTGTAGTATTTACATAGTATTAGAAAAGCCCAAAATTAATGTCCGCATGTTAAATTGCATCCCTTAAGTCCCTTTGACAATCCCAACTCCAATTACAGAAAGCTTAAAACGCTGATAATCTCAGAGTAAACAGATTAAGTTTTAATAATTTCTAAGCAATAGTGCTTTTATCATATACAACTAATCCTTTTGCACTCATATGAAAATTATATTACCAGACATAAAAATACATGTACTTGTAACCGCACTAAATGTAAGTACTGTATTATGTTAGGAAATATTAAAAATCTTGTAGCATGCATTTCCACACATTGTTATTTCAACAAACAATTTGTCATACTTCAGTGGATGTATACTAAAAGCTTAGGTAAAGCATAACCAAGGATTAAACACACTCAATTATATGCTAGACCAATACTTAACCTTGTCAAAACCAGTCATGCATATTCCTAATGAAAGGTATTATTCACAACTGGCAATCACCCAAAAAAAATGTATGCGGCCAAAAGAGGTCAAACCTCTTGTACAGCATGTCTAATATAAATTTCATATATAGGTAAGAATAAACTGTAGTGGTTATCAGCAAATAATCCATACAACAAACCATACAACTTAAACATGGATGACAAACACGATGATTTATCATCAAATAATTGTACACTGATGAAGAACTGGGCTTACGAAATTAAAACTTTTCCAAATAAATAAAATTTGTCTTTTCCAAATCAATTATAAAAAACTTGTGCAATATACTTTGCAGCCAAGTTCAGCACAGCCTGTACACCTTAGGGTACAAATTAATACAAATAAGGAAAACATGTATTGACCATAGATATCTTATATACACTAAATAGAGCTAGTACAAAAACAATCCTTGGCTATAATTTACAGAGGACAGCCATATTCAGAGAGCCTGCAGCAATCTGGACTAAACTCCTTATCGGTCTGAAGACAAACACTGTGTGAAAAGCTTTTCCTTAAAATATCAACTGACAGTGACCATAAACTCCATGCACTGCTGCCGCCAAAACACCAAGCGAAATATAACTTACGACACAAACGCCTCTATGATCTTCCAATGACTAACACTAAGGAACTTTAGGAACACTTTTGTGCCAACCATGATATATTATAATAATTGAGTAGACTAATATTTAAAGTTATATACTATTGTAAAAATCTACGTAATTCAGCCAAAGTGGCTGCAAAGTGGCTTTTAATAAAATATCTATCTATCTATCTAATTATTCTGCAATTCAAAAATTGAAGTCGTGATTGCAGGCTCAGGATATTCCCATGAAATGAGAAGACTCGTATGTTTTCTATTTCTTATACAGGGAACTTAAACATTAAGTTAAACCTATTCCAAATACATTTTCAAACTATTCAAATGATGAAAGTTATTGTTGTTTTTTAAGCGTTTATTAGTGAGTGGGAAACTCCAACATGGCCGCCATCTATTCAAATGGGGGTAACAGCTGGAATATTCTTGGCTTCAATTTTACAAAAAGAGATGTGCTATCTAGTGTATATAAGATATCTATGGTATTGACCCTTTACTCTCCCACCTCACCTTCTACAAAGTTGAAACAATGCAAATTTCAGTCTAATTCACAAAATAGTGTTTATCATTGGTGTTATCTAATATAAACCCTTTTCAAAATAGATTTAGAATCATACCAGACAACCTCTTCTGATAAACTAAATGTAAGGAGAGTCAGATCAATTTGGTATAAATTTATAGAAAAAGCTATGACATAATCAACTTTACACGCTTGATTTGCTGACAGACAAATACAGTACTGCCAAAATACATACTGTATTACATAAACCCATTCAAACAATTTCACAGCCACATATTTAAATGTTTCATGAACATAATTGGCTGGGAAACACTGTCCAAATTCACAGTCTAGATTACTGTATCAAACTTAAAGCTATATACATGTGAGGTTAAAATCCATACATGTACAAAATAGCAATTAAATTGTTGCAATGAGGAACTACATTTGATGCATAAATAATAGTTTCTCATGTTGCATACATCAAGAGAGCTTTAGCCTTCAATAACTTCTATGATAATAACAACTATATTTTACAGTCTAACAAATCTTAAATTAAAAGTGAAATATTACTAGACTCTTTGAAAATTTGAGCTATCAGCTTTATATTTTTTTCAACAGCACAGGAAGTATAGAATAGGAAGGATAAGATTGCACGACCTTTTTCTACAGTTGAAAAGCTGTGTAAGCAATTAATTGCAATAAACTATTACAGTCTATACCCACTACAGTCTTACAGAAGAAGAATCTTTTGAAAAAGGTTGGCAAAAATAAGCCACACAAATTATAAAGAATTCAATTCAAAAGAAGCGTTACAAGCTGTCCAAACAAAGAAGGAAAGCACTAATGTACAGTTGTCACATAAACAAATTTATGGATGTTTAAACACCAAATAACTGTAATGATACTACGATAGCTAGTTTCATTAAGAACTACTGTACAAGATTTATAAACTGTCTGAACGAAGGAAGGAAACACTACAAATGAACAATAGCCTCATGAACAAATATATAAATATCCATAAAGCTGTGGACAATAGTAATGACGTGTAGTACTTCCATTTTACGAAGTACAGTACAAATGATGTAATGTTAGTAAAAATCCCTTTGACTACAGTTTCAATACACCCTGCCATGCACCGCATCACTTAAATTATTATGGTTATCAGCAAGCAATTATTTGTTGTTTTATGGTGAATACCCTCTGAATCACAACTTGATGTTTCCATGAAAGATCGAAATCTTACCATAAATAGACGTTTGATTTGTATGGTTGCATGATAACCCAGACAATCTCTAATCATACTTGTGGTATTCTTTCTATTAGTTGCAAAATATCTTAGACTGGGGTTTTCTCTCTTCTTTACATTTTTAATTGTGGTTTATGGGCATGAATCATTGAAGATATTGAATTGATTAGACATGCAAATCTACAGTGTCGTGTCTGGTTTTGGGGGTGATCTCGCCTGTAAAGAAACCAAAAGGGACCAACTGGATATACCATGCTCATCAAGTAGTGACAACACTGAGGTATTAACAAAACCAGAAGGGTGCCCGATGTCAAAAGTGATATATCATAATTTCAGGTCTAAGACAAAAGACAACACCATATCAATAAAAGATTACTAAACGTAATGCCACAAGAAAGCCACATCATCTTGTCTACTTGTGCTTTCATATAAATTTGAATTCAATATAAATATATAAACTTGCGACCACCACTTCGTCTGAGAATTTAAATTGCCCAATGGTGATTTTCCTGTGGCAATGTTTCGTGATATAAACCCCCCAAATTAGTTTTCTACTCACGTTTTAAGAGTGCCAGAAGTCATCAATTCTGTGACAAGAATTAGTTGCTTTTTATCCTTTTGACCGTTTCTATTCCGCTCGAAGAACTCATGAAATTTCACAATATTTGGATGAGTAAGCTGTTTCAGCATGACGGCCTCCTCTTTGAAGCGAGATCGCTCCGACTTCGAATATTTATCCTGAAACAGCGAGAAAATAACAACAATTACTGAATAAAGTCAGCGAGGTTTCGAAAGAATAACTCTGTGTATTTAGGACAAAACCAACGAAATACTTGCGGCCCGAAATTTATCGCCTACCTGTAATTCACACCAAGCCACAGCAACACCAGTTTCAGTGTCTAGACCTTTAAAAACAGTTTTAAACGAGCCCCGACCGATTTCAATATCAAATGCGAGGAATCTACCATCTGGACTCGAGGCTACAGCCTTCTCTTCCGCTTCTATGCTTTCATTTAAAAGATTTTGCCCTCTCTCCTTCGTGTCTTCGACGGCCTTGTCGTCTGAGATTGAGTGAGTTGAATTGGTTTCTACCGCATCCGAAGTTGGTTTGGAGTTGTCGTCTCTCTTCGGTTCGCTTTCTCCTTCCGTCATAATAGTTTGTGAAATTTCAGCAGTCATTTCCCCGGCTTCGTTTACTTGCAAGGTGCTCATGAAATATCCTTAAAGCACGTAACACGCCAAATGCTTGTATTCGCATCCAACACGAAGGTTGACATCGAGCCTTTCTGAGGACATGTTTTGCGAGATTTCTCGGGTAAAACAAAGTCCTTAAGACTTACAACGGCTTCTCTGTTCACATTTTTTGATAACACACGATGTAAATTTTAGTTGAGTTCGACTGAACTTATACAAAACGATTCAGGCCGACAACTAGCGGTTACTCGCCAACGACGACTCGGCGCTTTATCATGGCGTTGACGGAAACTGTTTGACGAAATACGAAACTTCGAGCGAGTGTTTCTCTTCTCTCAGACACGTAGGAACCTCACAAAATGGTTGGAGGATACTCCAAGAAGGGATAAACCCCTTAGCGAGGATGGTTTCCCGAAAAGTCGACCAGTTTGCTCTCCTTTCGACGAGAAGTAATCACTTGCAAATACAAAGGCAACTGGTTGAAGCACATGAATGAAATTAACAGGGGCAACAAGACGACAAACTGGGCATGCGCAGAACCTCCTAATACCGGTCATGCTTTTGTCCGCAAACCAAGATGTCTGAAAAAATTCCTGAAATATCTTCCGAGATATTGGCGTTTTACAGCCTATTTCCGAGGGTTATTTCTTCCTCATTTATTTTATATTTTGGACTTACCTTTCTTCTGCTTAAAACCTCCAAAAAAGTTTAAAAAACCCCTCAAAATAATGTTTAAATATTCAGGATTTTGTGTCACTCACTCATAATGAGATTGCGTCATGGCAAGTTTCGTAACTGCGAAACTGGTTAAATAAGAACCATCTGAACACGTTTTCTATTTATTTAAAATCGCCAACGTTGGCTTTGCGCTTTATCAATTTGCACAATTAGAAATGCAAATTAGAAATGCAATTCTGGCAATGTTGGCAACTGCAGGCTTATCTAGTAGGGCCGAGCGTTCAAGTGTTTTTCAAAACGTCATTTTTGGCAAGTTATCTCGAACAAGCCTCCTCCGCAAGAATCTGAACACACTCTGCGTCTGCCGAGAGGAGGAAATCGCTAACAAACAATTAAAACCACCAAAAACAATAGCGGGAGACAGGATTTGCGTGACTCGGGCGGAATATGTGGGAGCAAGACGTAACAAGACCAGTTACGAAATCAGTAGAATTAAACGGAGTAGGAACGCCGGTAGGAATAAAATAACCGGATAAGAACAAGTCAACGGACACAACGAGAACTGTCCTGATAGCCGAAATTTCCACATCCTTTAATAACTGTTTATAATAGGCGCTTTTATCTTATCGTATTTTTTATGAAGAGTTAAGGATTATAGCCACTGGTCATTGCCACTGACTTTAACAAGTTCAATACTAAAGATATAAATAAAGGTAATTTGTCAGTTTTATTTTGTTGACGCATTACTTGTTAATTTCACAACTGTAGCGAAACAGTGATAATTAAAAACGATCGGTTTCGTAGTTAGATCAAACAGCGAAAATTATCATTTTGCGCGTAAGGTGGTGTTCTGCGTCATTGCAAATATGCATTTGAGTGCTAGATTATGACCACTTTGAGGAAGTAGCATAGCTGAGATTTCGAAATTGAATGTGACGTCAGAAGCTGCCGTTGATAAGCTATGTTTGTGCTTTCTAAACAGTTGACAGCTTGTTCCTCTGATAATTTGTAGACCATATGCTTGTAGTAATGCGTAGTGTATAGCAGAATTGAGCAAGCCATTTTGAAAAAGAATTCGAAGCTAGATTATCTGCTACACTACGTAGTAAAGAGCCAGGCTCAACACTCCAACAGTGCATTTCATGATGTAGGTATGTCAATCAGTCAGTGCGCTTTAAAAACAACAACGGGCTTTGTTCCGAACTCAATCAAAAAGCCTCGCTCTCAGGATACTGACGTACACAACAGAGTTACACAATCATGTACATGTGCACGTTTCCAAACTCTGTTAAAAATACTCACTCGTCTTTTCCGTTTGCGTTTGTTCCCAAACATCACGTCGCATCCGTTTTCTTTCATTCACAAGGTCAACGTCTTTTATTGAAAACGCAAAAAACAGACCATCAAAAATTGTCTGAATTTATACAAAACAGCAGACGGTCTAACGCGATTGTCTATATTGGTTAATCAAACGTTGGCGTATTTCATTTATTCAGGTAATAGGTTAAGTCAACAAAAATGCCATGTGTTTAAAAAGATGAAATGTTTAATTCGAGGTTTAATTAATATTTTGCCGTCACAAAGAGTAAGTACAAGCGACAATACATTTCCGAAAGTGCAGGGGGGGGGGGGGGGGGAAGCCCAGTAGACCTGGAGCTCCCTTAAAGTTTTGTGGTACTTTCACACCAAGTATTTCATAAGGGCAAAACTTATAGCAGTCCTTCATACAGAGGGATAGGTTCTTGCTGCGTTTTTAACACGTTGACGGTTGTTGCATTTTCCCTTGCCATGTACGTAACAAGACTCGTTCACCATGAAAATTCACGTATTTAATACTTTGTGCAAATACACCTTATAAAATACTGTTAACTCACTTTATAATATTTCCTTTGGGTTACTGTGCTTTGACACGATTTAAATTTACAATTTTCTACCCATGACACACGGCTTCAAAGTCAGACAGTGATCTATATTGGTGCCAGTACATGGTGGTGAACTTGTGATGTATTGACACGTATGAAAGCGAGCAAATGATGGTAAATATTTCCATTACCAGTGACGCAGCCAGGATTTGGAGGGGGGGGATTAATAATTTGTAACGTCACAATTCTAGGGGAGTCTGGAGGTATGCTTCCCCAGAAACAAAATGAATTTAAGGTCTCTGAAACGACATTTCCTGCATTGTGGCGGCACTTGGAGAAATTATGTATTTTCGACCAGTGCGAAAAAAATTCTTTTTCTATGTAAAGGTCTTGATAAATCATTTTTTAACCGAATGCATTCAAAAATCTGCAGCCACACTCTGAAAAGCATTGAGGAAAGGGACAGCCTCCCCCCCCTGGCGGCACCACTGTCCATTACATACATATGCTACGAAACGCAAGGTCAATACATACAGACCACCATGCGTTGCCCTCATCAACTTCGTGAATCCCAGAGCTTTGTACACTGGCGAACAAGTTTTCTCTGCTGGCGTTTCATATCTTGGCGTTAGGGCGAGGTCAAGTTTCCCCCTTACCCTGCACACACAAGCCAGGAAAAAGCTTGTGAAACAGATTCTTTGTACAAGACCAGCTTATGGCTATGTTTCAAATGCCCAACTATAAACACCCATTTTAGTTCCCAGATCCCTTGACCGCGCGACTCTAATCTTTTGCGCCAGTCAGTTAACTACATGTGTCTACAATTTATTCACCCAAATATTCACGACTTGGAGTCAATATAAGTATTAAAAGGATTTCTAACAACACATAATTTGATGGTTGCTGGACCATGCTGAAGTATTTGAATAATTTCGTAAATATTTAACTGCGTCAAGTCTTTGTCGTCAATCTACAAAACGTAGAAAAAAAGTTCAAAAAATTTGGACAATCTCTTAAAGCTTCTCAATTAAAGAGCATAATCTGATAAGGAAGAGAGTGTCCAAGTCCGCCTTTCTCCTGTAATAAAATTGAGCAAATACAAGATGACCCTTGTTGGACCTCTAGGGAGAACAGTTTAGAACTGATAGAGCTATCCAGTATAAATAAAATTCGGTTTAGTTTAGGTTTCCTCCTGTAGTAACACTGGATGAATAAGAAGAGATGATCCTTACTGGACCTCTAGGAAAAACAGTTTAGAACTGATAGAGCTATCCAGTATAAATAAACGGTTAGTTTAGTTTAGGTTTCCTCCTGTAGTAACACTGGATCAATAAGAGATAACCCTTACTGGACCTCTAGGGAGAACAGTTTAAAAATGATAGAGCTATACAGTATACTGAATACGATACTTAAAATACAAAAATGGCAGAGACTTACTTTAGTAATTTTGTCCAGCGGTTGCAGCAATCCATCGCAAGGGCCGCCGGGAAGAACAGACGCAATATACACCTCTTGTTTGAATTTATCCGGCATCAAACTAAAACCAAATCCATGTTCTTCTGATTTCCCCACGGAAAATGTCCGTGTTTCTAAAACGTCTGAAGATTGAGCTATTTTTGAAGGCGAGGCTAAGAGTTTATCGTCCGCGTCATTAGAAATATCGAAAGAGTCAATGCTAGTGAAGGTTTCTGTGTCTGTTCGAGAACTACGGCCACAGTGAGGCAGGTCATTCGCAGAACTTCGGAGCGTTGAGTTATCTGTTTCATAACCTGAGGCAACTGAGGGACTTCTTTCGAGGGATTTCGTAATTTGCGTGGTCTTCTCGAGGGATTCTTCCGTCGCGCGAGATCCATGCGTTGTGTCCTCGCGGGATCTATTCGTGGAGTCCTTGCGGGATTGGTTCGTGGTGTCCTCGTCAGCAGAAAAACCGTTAGATTTGGAGTCATCGCGCGTCAATTTTCCACGAGAGTCTTGTGTTAAGTACACGCAGGACCGCTGCGTGGTTTTCTCTCGAGTTTCTTCCGTGGGGTTCACGCATTTCTCGTGAACGACGTAACGTATGGAGATAGACTTCCCTTTCAGTGTACCAGACGACGAGTCGTGAGAAGAAGCGGTGCACTCCTTTTGGGTAGGAGCAGCGTAACTGCAGATTTCAGAGGTGTGGATCGTATTTGTAACGGATTGGTCTGTTTGTTCTTTAGAACTCTCGCCTTCCCATAATTCATCAAACTGTTCCCAAAATTCGTCATTTCCGCTTTTCACCTCGTTACATACAGTCGCTGTTATTTCACTTTCCGCTAACTCTTTCCCAGTTTTTTTACTGACATTCCCAGATTCGGACACCCCATCATCCTTTGCAGCCTTAGTTTTGACCTCAGGCTCTTTCTTCACAACAGACGGTGTACACGCCACAATTTGATCCAGTTCGCTAAATATTTCAGCCCAGGCGGAAACCCGGTGTAGAGAAGACATATCCGGGATCTCAAGTCCTCTCGGGTTTTCTACACTCGGTTTTTTAGCCCTACGAGCATCAACACTCTGAAGGCGAAGTTTTACGACCTCGCCACTGAAATCTAACATTTGGTAAACTTCTTTGACCGGTTTATTTTTGACAAAAATATCATTGATCGCCAGAATCCTGTCACCTACATGCACTGCGCCACTTCTATAATAGATAAACAAGAGATCGAGATCCAGAATCTCAAAATGAAATCGTTTAGTTGTTTCATAAAGACGACGAGATACCGAGAGGGGGGAGGAGGAGGAGCTCTTTTTGCATCTAACTTTCCAATTAAACAGAGTATAACATAAAAACTAGACTTGCTCCGCATCTCTCTCGAATTGGCTTCATAGGGTCTATCCAGTTTATTATGAGATCAGTTCAATTTCAATTGAGTCCATCCAGTCTAGTATGAGATCAGTTGACACACTGATCTCATGACAGACTGGATAGGCCCGATCAAAAAAGAAGATCCGAGTGAGGCATACAACAAGTCTATTTAAAAACTGAAAAACGATATATAACATTGTTCAATTTAATGTTGATGGCTCAGCCCTCAACAATATTGGGTCATGAGTATTGTTGTCATCTCCGACCTGGGAACGAGGTTGCCCTGGGCCCTAGTCACTACCATAATTAGCATTTATTGAGTACCTACGAAAGAGCGAGACTTCTTACCTGTCCGCAACAGTTCCAGGAACCAAAGACGTGACAAGGATACTTTTACTTCCAGTTTCTTCACCACCACCTTATCAAGAAAGAAATATTTAAAATCTGACAATAAAATTCCTTTATTTGCTGAAAAAGAATGTATAATCCCGGGTAAAAGGTCTTAAACAAATCACAGAGCAGTTTCTTTCTGTAAATGAGTTGTGGTCAATAGTATTTCAGGTCATTTTGGTTCAACGCCAATGGCTTCAACTAAATACTGGAAGGCAGTTTTTACTAATTCATTATAGCTATCTAGGGCTATCTACTTTAGTTTAAAACTATACCTAGGGCATTTTTTAAAAACTGGGTACAATCATTTTCAAAAGTTGTTGGGACACAAAATTCATTAATGAGCAGACCACCCCAAGTCTTGGAGAAAAATTTAGTATAAAAATTAAAGATCTTAATAGAGAATATAATCTTCGAAGTAATGATACTGATCTAGCACTTCCAAAACCTAAAACAAACTATCTTAAATGAAGTTCTAAGTATAATGGTGCAATGCTGTGGAATAGTTTTCCTTCTGAGGCGAAAAAGGCATCCTCGCTTGACCAATTCTGTTCGCAGGCTACGTTTAAATTAGCCTGCGAACAGGCTCTCAGGCTGAGTATGTCCACTATACCAGAGACCCAGAGACTAGGATGTGAGTTAAGATAGTTTGTAAGTAAAACACGCCCCATCTGAAAATCAACTCATTGTATTTTACCGACATGTTGTGTATGGCCAGCGTGGTTAAATTTATTTTTAAGTAAGTAAGTACTTGGGGTTTTAGATCATCACGAGATAAATGCAAATTATTACAAATATTTACATCTTCCTTCCCTTCTCATTCAATGTTGTTTACCCAGTCCAGACATAGCACACCACTGCAGTAAGACGCTAACTGCCGACCCAATATTGAAAAGGGGGGGGGGGTTGGGCGAGGTTTTAGTCATAATTATAGGTAGTTGTGGCATCTGTCCAACCAATTGGAAAATGACTGTATCTATAGGACTATCTAGTTTTCAAACTATCTAAGCGGGTAGTTTTGAAAAAGGTAGCATTAATTATTTCTTTCGTTCTGCAGGTAGTCGGCGGATTTTAGGACAATTCTGGAAGCATTATACAATGAATAATATATATAACCACCTGTTATGACAATGCCGACGGTACTACGTCCTTGTTTGGATAATTCTATGCTATAAACAACGCCAGAATTTTCGTCTATACAACATAATAAAACATTGTTTCAGAAAACTGGAAGAATTTTTGCGAGGGAGGATTACTTTTTCAAGCGAGGAAAGATTTATGTAAGTGCAGAGAGTGAATTTATGATTTTATGTTTGCTAGCTGGGGTTGTGGTAAAGTTCTTCGTTCAACTAACGCATTGTCGGCGAATTTGTTTTTATAAACACCCGTAATGTCGCTATACATCAATGACTGACTCCATTCTCTCATCCTTCTTACGCGCGGTGCGACGAGGGGCTCTGGCCAAATCCATATCAAACAGATTTAAACTGGTATCTGATTGGCTACAACGAAGGTTATTGTTCTAATACCGGATATATTCTTTTACCATGTTTTTATGGTATCCGGTTTTGGATTTGGCCAGAGCCCCATTCTCGTACCCAGAGCCCTTCTTACGCGCGGTGCGACGAGGGGCTTTGCATGGCCAAATCCGGCATAACCGGATACCATAAAAACATGGTAAGAAAACAATATCCGGCGCTAGAACTAGCCACTCAGATGCCAGTTCAGATATGGATTTGGCCAGAGCCCCTCGTCGCACCGCGCGTAAGAAGGGCTCTGGGTACGAGAATGTACTGACTCCACCTAACCTCGTACCCAGGGCTTCCGCGTTTGTGAGCCTACTCCTACACACGCAAAAATCTCACATCTTGTAACAAGTTTGTCAACAAGCCGTCAACAAGTTGTCTGTCAACAGTTTTGGAACAACTTGTTGACAACGTTAACTTGTAACGACCTTGCCGAAATTTAATATCAGACTTGTTACAAGGTTGTTCTGACAAGTCCGTTACCGGCTTGATATAACAAATTGTTACAACCTTGTGTGTTGACAACCTTATAACATCCTTGTTATATCATGACTGTATCAAACTTGTTCGAACAACCTTGTAACAAGTCTGATGCCATCAAGCTTGTTACAAGTTGTTAACAGCTTCGCGGTTACAAACTTGTTGCAACAACTGGGAACAAGCAGTGCGAAGACAACTTGTTGACAGCTTGTGAACAGACTTGTAACAACTTGTTTGCAGACTTGTTACAAGCTGTGCGTTTACGCGTGTAGGAGCCCACTCATGTGACCTGCAAACTGCATGGTATATATATTATTGGTACATCGGTACGAGAAATTGGTACGAGATTGTATTGACTGCCTAGATAAGTGCGATGCCGATAACACACGAAGGCGCTCAAAGTATGACAGTAAGGTACTTTACCAGGATCTAGCCAAGATCTAGCCTGCACAGAAGGCTTTGTTAGACAATGCGGGTTGTGAGCTGGGCAAAAGTGCAGCCGGGTGGGAAAACGGCGAGGCGGGCAATCAGGTGATCTGTATAAATTTCTTACCTTCGTCTTCGACCTCTTGTTCTTTCTGTACAGTGACGCTGACGATCTCTCCCTGAGGTATCGCATCAGTGAATGTAATAGCATCCTCCACACAATTCATTTTAGTTCCATTCAAAGCCAGTAGTTTGTCTCCTAGATGCAATACGCCTGTTCTGTACGCTAAACTGCCTTTCCGAACATGACTGATTATAATGCTTGTCTTCTCGTCGTGCATCAATTCTGGAAAATATTGAATTGAAAGTTAGAGACATACCACTAGTGATACACAGTCAGCAAGGCCGCCGAGAGGGGGGGGGCAGCGGGGGCAAATTGCCCCGGGCCCCGAGGTGCTGGGGGCCCCTGAAAAATTTTTGTTGGGCCGCAGTCTTTTTTGTGTGTTAAATATTTCCGCGCAAAGGACAAGGTATCTGTTTTCTTGGGCTAAGTACCGAAATTTGGCATAAAAAAATGAGATAAAGTCGCTGGCCGAAAATTTTTTTGGGGGGGGAGGTTGTTGTCCGGAAAAATTTTTTTCCTGAAAATTTTTTTTTGATAGGGGGCCCCCCAAAAAATATTTGCCCCGGGCCCCCGCCAACCTCTCGGCGGCCCTGACAGTCAGTCACACTCACAGTCACAGACCTATTTACTCATACTTTTGAGGGCCACAGGTTTTTGCAGTTATATTGCTGTCATGTGTTTTTACAGTAAAGTTCATTCATTCATACTGCACATAGCCAGGGGCATAGGGCATAGGCTTAGGGACGGACCATTAGAAAAGTGATGGGGGGTGGTCCATTTCCAACGTGTACGATTATTTTTTCAAAATTTTTTGCTTGTGTCGATTATTTTTTTTTAAATAATCCCTTGCTCGAATTTTATTTTTTACCCAAAAATTGTTGCAAAGTTTGGGGGCCACCCTTACACTGTACCTCTGATAGGCCCTGTCAACTTAAAATTTTCCCTATTGAAAAGTCTCTGCACGATTTTTTTTTTCAAACTTTTGTGGTGCACGAATTTTTTTTTCTGTTTCCCTGCTCGATTTTTATTTTTGCTTTTGCCCCCTCCCCCCATCAACTTTTCTAATGGTCCGCCCCTTATATCTCTATCAGTTC
Organism: Paramuricea clavata; assembly: GCA_902702795.2. Lineage (NCBI taxonomy): Eukaryota > Metazoa > Cnidaria > Anthozoa > Malacalcyonacea > Plexauridae > Paramuricea > Paramuricea clavata. The sequence continues at coordinate 44,159 of CACRXK020000174.1, read as the reverse complement.
TAAACTGTTCTCGCTAGAGGTCCAGCCGGAGTAAGGCCATGCTTTCTATTGGTCCAAGGTTTTACTTCAGAAAAACCCGATGTACCCCGCCCGGAGAAAACCTGTGGTTGTGTTTATTTGGTAGGGTTCACCCGGGAAACTGTGCGGATGACTTGCGCGTTTATACGGAAATCAGAGTACGGAACTCATGATGATTATTATGAAATTATGATTATTATTATTATGATTAATAGGAAGCAGGAACTAGCACAGCTAAAGCCGCCTAGCCAGTTACAGACAAAGCAAGTTTTCTATGACTATGTCTATGATCAACGAGTTCTACTGGCCAGGGGCCTGTTGTAGACCAGTTTATTTTCTAGGTTAACCAGTGATCTGCAGTTAATTTTAACTATGTTTTAACAGAATTTAACTGGTTTTTTTTGTTTTTACACAACCGGGCCAACCGGCATGACGGCATCTGGTTGGTATCTCGGGCTCGGATTGCGATACCCTTGACCTTGGTTAATTATTCCAAATTAGTGCATAAATTATTTCATAATTATCTCTAATATCCCTAATTATTCTGATAGTGTGATCCCACTTAATTTGAGGGGGCGTTATACCATACTGCTATTCGCAGACGTCCGACTCGAGTTAAACCAATCAAAAGCCAGTATTTGTGATCCTACTTAATTATTTATCCCAACGAGTTCATTATAAAAGGGGGTCGATTCGATATTTCAGCATTCTGATTCTGTTCTCTACAGCGAAGATAATTCCTCTACTGTCAAGAAAGAAAATTTTGCGAAGAAAATGCCTGTGAAACCAGTTGGTGTTGCGTCCAAAGGTGGAAAGAAAGCCGGGAAGAAAGCCGGAGTTGGTGGTGAAAAGAAGAGACGCCCCAAACGTAAAGAAAGCTATGCTATCTACATCTACAAAGTTCTGAAGCAAGTTCACCCCGATACTGGTATCTCCAGCAAAGCCATGGGTATCATGAACTCGTTCGTCAACGATATCTTCGAGCGAATTGCCGGTGAAGCTTCCAAATTGGCTCACTACAACAAGAAATCGACCATCTCTTCTCGGGAAATCCAGACCGCTGTTCGTCTACTTCTGCCCGGAGAATTGGCCAAGCACGCTGTGAGCGAAGGAACGAAAGCCGTGACCAAGTACACAAGCAGCAAGTAAAAAGGTCCTTAAACCTTGAAATAAAAAACCGGTTCTTTTAAGAACCACCAAATCTATAAAAGAATCAAACGAATACTCGATCTTGCCTTTACATACGATACAGAACTCTGAATTGTGATTCAAGTTTCATTAACGAATTCCGGCTTTCTTATTAATCACACCGTGAAATTCAAGATAGCAAAAATATTCTGAAGCGGGAATGTGTTGTTTCTTCGCTATGACTGGTTAATTAAACGTGTAAAAGACTAAAAGTGAACACCTTTTCGAAGTATTTGCAGAAAACCCTCGCACTACTATAAACAAGGTACTTTAAAGGAACTTTTCTAGTCAAATTTAAAACCTTCACTGTATATAAAAAAAAAAAAAAATTCACGCGCTCGAATCCCGCCAGGCGCCACTCGGCCATAAAATTTATGTAGATTCCAAACAACAGAAAAATCAAATATTTGGATAGGATTACCATACCGGAAACTAGCCGCAATATTTAATTGCTCAACCTTTGCTTTGCCCTCCAGACAGCCTGAAGCGAAACCCGGGTATTCCGATATTTCAGAAATATGCCTTTCGAACAAATATTTTACCTGTGAAAGTGATTCCTAATCCAAAATAATGCTTGGGTAGTTTAACACTGAAAGTTCCTGATGTGGCCACTATAGATTCTAAAACAGAAAACAAGTTATCAGTGTTTTTACTCTCTTTCTAGAATCATTATATTTTTATAATTTGTCTTTATATTGTCATAATGACAAGGCCTGATTATTATTCAATGTCAACATTCATCGAGAGACTTACCAGCAACTGTGAATCCGATCAAGATATTTGCATGCGTTCCAAAACTTTGTAAAATTCCATTGCAATGTTCAGCTGACATTATTCCCACATCGGTATCGTTTATGCCAAGAACCTCGTCATTCACTTGTAGTACACCAGATCTAGGGAAGAAATGTGTAGAATTGCCATTGAAAAATTGGCATACAACTTTTGGTGTCCAACTGGGTAGAATTTCATATCCGCCGTGTTAAATTAACCTTTCTCACGCCGCCATTTTTGGGTGACATTTCAGCCGAAGTCTGTGCGAGATAAGTCCACATAACAGCGACTTTTTATATGTTTTTTGGAGAATCATGGTAAAGTTGCTTTGCCTTTGTAAATGGTTAGAACGAGGATTAGATACCACCCAAAAATGGCGGGAACATTCGTCATCGTGAGAAAGGCTAATTGGGCATCCCCCAACACCCATTTATTTCAATGTTTATTTACACTTTTAAAAAATGAAATGTTTCGGTTTCATTTATCATGCTAATCAGAATGCATATGATGTTTCATACTCGAATTGAATAATTTAAGTGAAAGGGATCCATCTTGCAAAAGTGTAAATAAACATTGAAATGGTTTGCATCTATAGGTCAGGACAAACCAAACAAGAGAAACTTCGAGTTAGATTCCTGGTCCCTAGCAGGATGTATTAAAACACTACCACAGAATGAGCCTGTCCCTAGAAACCACTAGAAAACACCGTAAAACACTACCACGAATCGGCATGTCCAGTAATGTCCCTTTGCCGCTCTCACCTTTCCGCAGGTCCGCCATTCTCAATTTCCGCAATCACCAAGATACTTTGCCTTCCAATAAAACTCTCAGCGATGATCATCCCAAATCCCTGACTATCTGCCGTCAAATTCACTTCCACGTACTCCTGTCTACATAGCTGAGCATTTGCAGCACATTTTAGACTCCCTGAAGACCAAAAGCCGTTACTTCTGTTCGACACGTGTCTCCGTCGCATAGATGACGCAGAGTTGACGTTAGAGAAGGATGAGCCTCTGCTCCCCACGCCCCTGTACCCATACCACGGAGAATTCCTTCCAGCTGTACTCGTACCCAAGCTATTAGAGCGCGGTCTTCGAATTTTGGAATATAAACCTGAAGACAAAAAGCTGAGCTAATATTTATTCTATACAACTCTAATGCTCTATCAGTTCTGAACTGTTCTCCCTAGAAGTCAAGTAAGAGCCATAACATTATTCATGCTGGGCAGCTCTATCAGTTCTAAACTGTTCTCCCTAGAGGTCCAGTAAGAATTATCCCTTCTTGTCAGTTCTTGATCTTGTGTTATTACAGGAGGAAACCTAAACTAACATTATTCATGTTGAGATGAACAGTAAGGGTCATTCCTTAATGCAGGAACTGAATCTATGATTCAATACCTTCAGTGGTTCTTCCTCTAGACCGATGATCGGATCCGGGTTCACTATGTAACTCCACATTTGCACGAGAATTCCCGATCACTTCCGAAATTTCTTCGTATGGGCTCGTGTCGTTCATGAGTGCTCGAGCAGTGTTATCGTATCCCGCGAGGTTACTACTTGGTGCCTGGGGAAGAGCCCGAAGAAGACGTTCTCTCGCATCACTGTCGTGCAACTTTCGGTCTTTACTCGGGACTTCTTCGTGTGCGGTCATTTCCGACATTTGATCATCTGAGAACTCGCCAGGTGAGCATACCCAGGAATCTACTTTACCATATCTAGGTAAAATATAAATCATCTAGTAAACTGTCCTTTATATCGTTATGTCACGGTCACAAAGCTGTTAGGGTTAGGGATGCAATTTGGGTAAAGAACAAAGAAAAATATACTCGTGTCTAAATGTGTCTGACAGTAGGAAGGTTAATATTGACGTTAGACACCTAACTTCATTTCAAGATCAACTGTTAGCTGATCAACTGTTAGCTGATTAACCTAACTTCATTTTGAGATCAACTGATCCGTTGAAGCATGAATTAGCAGTTTAGCTGTCGAAAACATGTAGAGCTTGTATTCATACCTGTCTGACAAGGCAGTATCATCAGCATCTTCTTTTAAAGTATGAACTGTAAGAAACTCAATCTTGACACGACTTCCGCTCTTTGCAAGCAGTTCAACAACTCCAGCCAACGACAGTTCCTTTACGAATGTTCCGTTGACACTGATGATCTGATCTTCTTTGTGGAACACTCCCAATCTGAAGACACACAAGACAGTGATGAGTAGCGATCCAACCTCGTACCGAGGACTTGTGAGCTTGAGAGTCACAATTACAGAAGTACAGTACGAGGTTGGTTAGCGATCTCTTTCTTCAGAGAACGAAGTTGTTTTACTCAGCAGATACATTCTGAGCACCGAAAAACATTGAATAAAGAATGAAAGGGGGGAGTTTTTGGTCAGAAATCTACCGTCCTGGGCTTGGTCCGACACTAGCACGTTTGGAGAAATGCAAATATAAATAGCATCAGTGAGCACTATATATATGGAGGTCAATGCTTCAGACGTACCTGTCCGCAACACCGCCTTCGTTGATGTCGGAAATAACAATTACGCCTGATCTGTCTTCTACTATACAAACACACAATCATAGAATAAATTTTAGTCACTGATTCTTCTTTTCTCACCCCCCTGCCCTGGTATTATTTCTCGTTTACTCATAAATCATACCTAGAATCAACCCCAGACTGACAGTCGGAGCAGGTTTCTCAATTTCAACAATCCAGGTTCCATTTCGTGAGCTTAAAGGATCTACAATAGACGAAGAGTAGTTAGTGCATGTACTTTTCATCTCTGCGACCGAGTTTGATTTCCTGCGTTATGCAGTTTTCTGAATATATTTTCTTCACCATCACATTTGAGAAGAGTACTTGCAGGTCGGTCGACTCAGCTCTACCAAACAAAACATATTTTCTCTACGTATTCCGGTTTCCTCTTGTAGTAAAGCCGGTTTTCCACTTCGCCCGTATCGTAGCGAAACGTACTGGTGAGCATGCGCAGACTGAAAAGAGGTTTATAAATACACGTACGTCCGGGTGTATTCGCGTATCAAAATAGAAAGTTCGTCGCAAGTCAACTTTTTGGCGTACTACGGAAGTACTAACCAAGCAACATTCACGAAATTTTGAAATCATTAAAAACGTTTTTGGTACTTTTCGGTACGGTTGAAGTGGAAAACCGGCTTTACACGTTCTGGACCAAGAAGACATGACTTTACTGAACCTCAAGGAAGAACAATGATAGAGCTATCCAGTATAAATAAAGTTATTAGTTTAGGTTTCCTCTTGTAGTAACACTGGACCAACAAGAGAAAACTTTACTGCACCTCAAGGAAGAACACTGATAGAGCTATTCAGTATAAATAAAGTTAGTTTAGTTTAGGTTTCCTCCTGTAAAATAGTAAACACTGGATCAATAAGAGATGACCCTTACTGGACCTCCTAGCAGCATTGAACCAATACGAATGGCTTAACTGGGTCTCAGCTCACCTTTGTGGCACACATCATACTCTATCTGTAACGAGACTTGATCATGTGCATGTTTTAACAATAGCACGGCGTCTTCACGTGACAGACCCAACAACGCTTGACCGTTGATTGCAAGCAATCGATCACCCACATGAATCACACCACGACTGCAAAATAAGAAAGAGAATTGACGTAAAGATGAGCTCATTATCTAGGTGATAAAATCATCAGACGTCAGACAGAAGTGTGAGGAGTCCAACCTTTGAGCCGCACTTCCGGGTCTCACACTTGCAACGATCAGCGGTCGATACCCATGAACTGACGTCTGGGGAGATTCTGTAATGAAGAACAATTCCAAAGTACAATTTTCACACGAAAATTATTACAGTTCATTTGGTTGTTTGGCAACTTAAGTTTACACAAAAACTCAACCAAGAGTTTACTGTATATCCTACCTCTGGCGACAATCCCAAAGCCATCTGCTTCTTTCTTTAACTGTATAATGGCTGTTTTACACGAACTGTTAATGCTAGTATCTGAAACAAAACAAAACGTTGACTAACTTTTTAACATTGCCATGCTATCAATACAACGGTACGGTGCTGTTTTCCTTTTTTTCTCATTATCAATAAGTTCGAGAAGTGTCCCAAGCAGCCAGACATGATGGAGTAAGGCAGGGCGGGATTGCTTACCTGGGGTGGGTAGTTTGTACTGGATTTTCAAATGAACATGTTGACCAGCATTCCGTAGTAGGTCGACCACTTCTTGATGAGTCAGATTCTCAGTTTTCTTGTTATTCACAGCCAAGATCGTATCACCAATAACCAACGACTCACTCCTGTAAGAAAATATGGATTAGAACTGAACAACCTTGTAACAATCTCGTACCCAGGGTCTTTCCCCTAGGATCTGGTAGGCTGTGGTCATGTGATCTGCTATAAAATCTAGCAGATTTTCAATAACATTGTTATGTTATACAGTCATCCCTTCGAGGTACACTGACAGGAGAAAACCAGAGTACCCACTATAGAAGGACAACCCTTATTTGTCCAGAGGAAACTCACGTAGTAACCCATACAGTCAAACAGGAAATACTGATCTAACATGCAACTGAAGAGATCATTAGATATTTCTACGTACTTATCAGCAATTCCGCCCAGTCGCAGGTGAGAAACAACTGGATGGTTACTCCCACGATCAATTCCACCTACAAACAAAATTAAATATTAATTTAATAAATGCTGCTTTTCCAAGCCTAAAAACTTTTCCATTGACCAACCTGAAATTGTGAGTCCAAGACCTTTATCATGTTTCGTCTTCACGAGCTTGACAATCAAAATTCCTGGAAAATAATTTATAAACAACTTAGTCAAACTCAAACCACGTATGTATAGGAATTTATGGTTAGGGTGAACATTTCACAGCCCATATAAAGTAGGGCGCAATGCAAGTTAATGGCAGTGTACCTAGCGACGAAACTCACTTCCCAATGAAGGGCCTTGTGATATTACTTTCCTATTTTAATCCACCCTGTCAACTTTCCCTGTGGGAGGAAACCGGAGCGCCCGGAGAAAACCCACGACTTTCGGCAGAGCGTTGACTTTTACTCTTTTCACATGAGTCCATATACATTACACCTACCGCTGTTAGTGTCCTTTGGCTCATGATTGGAACTTGCACTAAAACAAAAAAAAATTGTGTTAAAAATCTATTCTAATTTTATTTATGTTTTGACTGATAAGCTCAATATGCCATGCATGTTTACAATCGTACATACCTGCTAACAGCACCATCCTTGTTGTGGTTCTTGTCGTTTTTTACAATCTCTGACAATAAACACAGCAAAACAAAGTAAGCTACACACATAAAAACGCACAAGTTGTGACAGGTCTGCAAACAAGTTGCTACAAATCTGTTTACAAGCTGTCGACAAGTCGTGTTCGCACTGCTTGTTCCCAGTTGTTGTAACAAGTTTGGAACAATCTGTTAACAACTTGTAACAAGCTTGATGGCATTATCAGACTTGTTACAAGGTTGTTCTAACAAGTCTGATACAATCATGATATAACAAGAATGTTACAAGGTTGACGACACAAGGTTGTAACAATATTGTTATATCATGACTGTATCGAACTTGTTAGAACAACGTTGCCACAAGTTTGATAAACATCAAAGCTCGTTACAAGTTGTTAACAGTTTGTTCCAAAATTGTTGACAACTTGGGACAAGCAGTGCGAAGACAACTTGTTGACGGCTTGTTCGCAGACTTGCTACAAGATGTGAGTTTTGCGTGTGTAAATGATGCTTAGGTTCTTGTCATTTGCTGCACAGATGGTATCTGGTTACCACGTGCTCCCAATGATCACCATGAGTTATTTAATGGAAATATAGTAAGTCGAATCGTAGGTAGAAGTTTTAAGACTATGTCAGAGGGGATCGCTATACACTCGAGGCGTTCGAGCAGGGCTCTATTAGGGATTATTAGCCCTAGGATAACTGCTTTTTGCCAGTTAACATGGTGATTAGAGTAACTGGTAACTGTTATGTTGTAACAAGTCACGTGACATCACCATCAACATTGTTGCAACTTTTAGCTATCGCAACCATAAATCAACCTTGTAAAAAGTCTGTTGCAACTTGCAAGAACCTGTTCAGTTCACATGTGAATAAGTACATGTTATTCTCAAACACGCCATTCTGGGTCAGTATTATCCATTGAAACAGTACCTATGGGTGATTTCTACAGTATTATTTGAATGTTACAAAATCGACTCGACAATAGGATGAGTGTTACGAAATGAAAAAATACAAGGGGTTTTGACAAGCCAGCAAGAGCTCTCTGCACTATATACAAAGACTTTTATACGATGTAGCCTTATTAGGATATCTTAAACAACAAAGGGGTTCTGCTGTCTGACTCAAAACAAAGACAGCCCTTGAATAATGAGACAAAAGAAGAACCCTATACTCAATATACTCCAATATATTGCTTGCTGAGCTTGTATTGGTCTTTAATTGAGATTTACATTGAGATTTTGTTAAGATTATGAACACTGACATCGTGTGCCAAGAAAATAAATAAAGCAAATCACATATACGTCATAGCACAGAGTTTTAGTGTCTGTATATGGGAGAATAGCACAGTTGAATACAGTAATAACAGGATACAACGTAACAGGATACAACGTAAGCCTACAGGAAATCCACCGTACATAACTGTGAACTATGAGTTTGGTTCTCGCCAGCAGCACTAGCTGCTTAAGTCACACGTGGGGTTGTGGCCAACCTAAAGCGATCTAATGTTCATACAAAACTCATGCGAGTAGAGATAAATCTCCCCACTGCTCACCCCCAGTTTACCCAAGAGATGAATATATAACTTCAGTCATTGTAAGTTTTGATACGGACTAAAAGAGCAAAATCATACCGAACAAATATTCAAGAAGCGTTCCTTAGAGACACCTCTTTGAGATGGACACTCTTCTATGATGGACACCCAACTTTAAGACAGGTATCTCTCTAACACAAGCATCTCTAAGAGTAAGACAGACATCTCTCTAAGACAGACATCTCTCTAAGATGGACATATCTCTAAGACAGACATCTCTCTAAGACAGATCATCTCTCTAAGACAGACATCTCTCTACGACTGACATCTCTCTAAGATGGACATCTCTCTAAGATGGACATATCTCTAAGATGGACATGTCTCTGAGACAGACATCTCTGATCTCTCTAAGACAGATATCTCTCTGACACAGACATCTTTCTAACACAGATATCTCTCTAAGACAAACATCTCTCTAAGATGGACATGTCTCTAAGACAGACAACTCTCTAAGAAAGTCATCTCTCTAACACAGACACCTCTCTAAGACAGATATCTCTCTAAGATGGACATCTCTCTAACACAGACATCTGTCTAACACAGATATCAGGCACTTCTCTAAAACAGACATCTACCTAAGGATGTATCTCTAAGTTAGAGAGACTCTAAGACTGAAATGTATCTTCAATACACATTTTAGGAAATATACATCCACAAGACAACTAATAATGTATTTGGCTGATTTACAAGCAATTCGGCTAATGGGATTATGGTATTTCATAACAATGAAAACTATTTCTGAAGAAAAACTAGCAAATTCTTTAAAAGGTTTGCTGTTTGAGAACCATTTACCCTATTTTGCAAATGCCCAACACGGATAGCTAACATCTGTTTCCTGTCAGAAGGACACCTCTTAAAGATTGATAGCAATACACTTGTAACAGCTGTCCATTTGAGGAGGCCCAGGACACTGTACAATGATAGCCGAAATATGATAAATATGCCAACTCAGATGTTTAAAATACCTAACATATACCACATAGCATAGAAATTACAATTTACAAACAACAATCAATTCAACACACATTTGTTGTTCGAAACAAATAATTTTAAGACAGAAATAAAAATAGTTAAATATCCAGATACTTTGCTATGATATGACACACATCAATTAAATACAACAAACTAAGTTTCTACATATACTGGCAGCAGGTTCATGTTTAATCCAATTATTTTAGAGTATGGCTTTAGCCCACACTCAAAAAATTAATTATTAACCCTCACATTTGTGCAACAGTTCTTCAAAATACTCTTGTGCCACTACCTTTGTTATGGCATACACGAAACATTGCCGTAAAAGGTTTTGTTTTAAACATGTCGCTAAAATAATTGACAACTAAAAGAAGGTATAATATCAAAATCTTTTCTACATACTTTAAACAAATATACCACCATGTATATGACTATATTGACCATAAACATTTATAACACATAGATACACAGTTAAATAAACCTTGAAAAATTAAAATAGCTAGTGATAATAAGTGTATTTTACGAAGCAATAATACCTGACATAATTTTGATATCTTTGTTGTGGGTAAGCGTCTAGCTTTGGGCTTAATTAAGTCACAACTCCAACAGGACTTGCAATTAAAATGGTTTAATCTAACTCATAACCAACAGGGTTTCAAGCTTTATGACAGCTAAACTAACAATAGCACATATTGTTATACAAAGTAAACCAAATGTTTGCAAAAGCTGTTTTACTAAAAAGCATTTTTGATGTGACAAACTTTTAAGCACACAGCTGTGGGCTAATGTTTATGTCTTTATAAGCAAACTTTAGTCTTCATTTACAAAACAGTGTTATTTTCAAATCAAATTTGTTACTGTTTGGTATGTATGGACAAATTAATTTTCAGTTTCACTCACTAATGCTTAGCAGGAAGTCCTTTGCCTTGTTTAAAATTTAAATTTTTATGTTCCTACGTTCTCATGCTAAAAAAAAAACAAAGAAAGACTGCATTTTGTTGCTGTTGTAGTAGAAAAGTATTGCACTTTAAAGCAGACAAACTTTGTGGAATAAGGGCCGTTAATAATTAGAATTCTTTGCAACACTTTAGACAAAGTTAAAAACACAAACACAGAAAGCGTACAGATTATTTAACTTTTATATAAAAAGTGAAATATTTAAAGCACATTGAAACAGCATGGCTTGTGTGTCGCTGTATCACTTTCCGGTAAAATTATAAACAGAATTCAATATCTTTCTCGGCTACGGCGGCCACCGCAAAGTATTGACCCAAGTTTTAATATATAATCGTAATTGCTAGAAACTATGCCATTTACACATTATTAGAGGCAAATTTCGCGCGTTTATACTTCTGTATGATTTATGCCTGTTAAAAGATAGCTGTTTATTAACCCTTCCCCAACTTAAACACTTGAAAGGAGAAAGATTTCAAACAAGCTTATGTAGTCAACACCGTAAGCTTGAGGTGACAATAACATGTTCATTTGCTTGCTTGACAAATAAGCCGGCAAATTCATATTGTAAAATATGTAGTTTTAATGCTAACTTACTTGATTTGACACGGGAGAATATAGAAGTCATCTTGGCTGTAGTTGAGGTTGATTTTAAACGGCACACATCGACAGGAAAAGAGAACTCAAGTGTAGTCCGTTCATGATATTTTGGCCCTGTGTTTCATATCAATTTCACACTTGTCAACATCGTGTTTATATTGGGGGTACGTGTGGGTAAAGAGGGGTAATGATGGGCAAAATTACTTCTTCAGGGGGAGAGGGGGAAGGTTTGGCACCCCAGATTTTTGAAGTATGTTTTGGGCTTGGATTAAGGTTTGGATCTGTGGATTATAGTAGGATAATAAAAACCACGTTGACTTTCAATTGACCATCCAAAAATGAGAAACTTGCCCTATTGTTTTGTAGTATGCAAAATGAAAGAGGTCAAAGAGCAAATACATTCTAAATTTAAGATTGCAGGGTTTTCCCAAAATTAATATATTTCCGCTTTGAATTTCTAGAATTTTTTTTTATTTTTCAAACAAAAATTTCAAGAATTTTTAAAAACAAAATTGATACGGCCGCGCACCTCCTGATGATCTGGGACCTAATGATCGAAATCTGTTTTGGCGCGAAAAATTACAAAAAAATTTTCTCTTGAAAAAAACCCCCAGAAGATAATTTTTGTTTTTGCTAAAAATATAAACGAAAAAGAGGGTTTAATTTGAATGGAAGGTGGAAATGGTCCGTGAGAAAGTAAAGGCGAAAAAGGCAAGGCATAGCCCAGACCAGGTAAAGAAAAATTATTTCGTTTTTGCAGGGTTTTCCAAAATATATTTTGTTGTTGTCCTTTTGTTGATGGTAAACTTTCTCATCGATGAAACAAATTTTCAACCTTTAGTGCTTTAGTTTGGAAGAGGACAATAAGAGTGGTCAAGAATTGATGGACGAACAAATGCTATACGACGAACAAAGTCAACAAACTAAAGAAAATACAACTGAAAACATGGAGTCTCATAATATGGAGTCTGAAAACATGGCGTCTTTGGAAACTATGCTCGAAACAGAGGACATATCAGATGGTATGTGTATTGCCCAAACCTTGTCTCTGCACTAGGGGCAGCGTCTGTAACACTAAATCAGTTCCCTCAATATTTCTTACAAATTCTTCAAAACTTAGAATTTACCTTTGCAAAATTCCTACTGTGATCACAGAAACTTTGATAGTGTAAACCATCCTTTATAACACTCAGTAAGTTTCCTCAAACATTTCTTACAAATCCTTCAAAACTTAGAATTTACCGATGCAAAATTCCTACTGTGATCACAGTATAGTGTAAACCAGCAGTAAGAGATGGTAACAAGCCACAGTCAGTACTTTTTGTAATTAAGTAATTTACTCATAAGTAATTTACTCAAATACGTTTCCTAGTTTGTCTACATAACTAGGAAACAATGATTCCGCAATGATTGCCCTTAATCTTTGGTTTATAATAGACTGGGAATGCCAGTGGCGGAAATCACTTTTCCGGTGGCGGCGCAAACCCTTGTGAATTAAAAAAAAACTTCTTCCACACTTCCGACAAACCTCAATTTTCACTTAAAAAACTGGCTGAACGTCTGTACATCACTTTTAGCCTTTTGACCCTTTTAGATCAACATTTCCGGCAAATTGTCTATTTTACGTAAAAGTATGGTGGTGGGGAAAATGCCCCGGCCCCCCACCGCCCCAGGAAAATAATTGATATGCAAGCAATTAAACCTTTCTCTCGCAAATTGCACGTCAGGATGATCCGATTCAAAGCTACTTTCTTCCTCGTATAACTTTTATATAAAAAGTGAAATATTTAAAGCAAATTGAAACAGCGTGGCTTGTGTGTCGCTGTATCACTTTCCGGTAAAATTATAAACAGAATTCAATATCTTTATAGGCTACAGCCGCCACCGCAAAATATTGACCCAAGTTTTAATATAAAATCGTAATTGCTAGAAACTATGCCATTTACACATTATTACCATAGGCAGCCCACTAAACGACTGAATTTAAGTTAAAACTGCAGTGAAATTATAAAATTTAACGAAAATAATCACAAATTAATAGCGAAACATATTGCGAAATGTAGCTTACATTAAATCGCCACTCGATTGCAATTCACTGCAGTTTTAATTTAAATTCAGTCGTTCAGTGCGCTGCCCACGTTATTAGAAGCAAATTTCGAGCGTTTATATAGAAGTATGATTCATGCCTGTTAAAAGATAGCTGATTAGAAATCCCGGGAGGGGGGGTGGGGGGTGGGTGAAAATTCCCCCAAAAGAATTCGTGCAAAGAAAAATGCCTCGAAAAAAAATTCGTGCAGCCATTACGTCAGAGAAAAAAAATTCGTGCAAGCAAACAGCAAAGTACAAATAGTCTCGAAAAAAAATTCTTGCAGAGGTTAAATGCATTAAAAAAAATCCTGCAGAGACAGGAGACTGAAAAAAAATTCGTGCCGCAAACAATTTATCCCCCCCCTCCCGGGATTTCTAATGGTTCGCCCCTTATTAACCCTTGCCCAACTTAAACATTTGAAAGAAGATTTCAAACATTATCTTGAGAAGTCTGTGTCAGTGTAGATAGTGCCAATAATAAGAAAGCGTAGGATTAATAGGGATACAACTACCTGGAAAATACAAGGAGAACTTCGACGTAAAGCCCTGGGCAAATTAGGAAACATTCTTGTGGAAACATTTGTGATTCTCGATGTTTCCTCAAATGTTTCCCTGTTTGCCCACCCCTGGAAACATTGTTGCGTAAACAAAATTTGCTTCCCGAGAAGCAAAAATGTTTCCTAGCGAATTCAGAAACATTTGATGTTTCCTATGTTTCTCACTATAATGTTTCCTAGTGTTTGTCCACTCTGGGAAACATGGCGAAACATTTGTAGGAAACAATGTTTCCGCAACAATGTTTCCTAGTTTGCCCTGGGCTTAAGTCCGAGTGAGTTGTCAGTGAGCTCTATGTGTATCTGGAGCAAGACCTTCAGTCATTTGGCCTATGAGAAAAGTGAAGTGAAGGAGCATCTGTTCCAGTCCCTTTCCATTGTTTTTGTCTGCGCGGTTAACATGAAGCTGGTTTCACTTTTTGCACTCGAGTTCTCGCTCCATAGATATATATATATAGAGGGTGTCCACCCTTTGGTGAAGGTGAAATTCAAGAACTTTTCCAGGATTTTCAAGGCCCTTTTTCAGTAAATTCAAGGACTTACAACTGGGAAAAATCTTTGAAAATGGCACGGATTTGCCGTAAATAATCAACTTTATTCAGTAATTTTGATCAAAGTCACTAATGTTGGCACAGCTGGAGGTTACGGAAATTAATTCCAGGACTTTCAAGGACTTCTACTGATTTTCAAGGACTTTCCAGTCCTGGAATTTTTTTCCAATTCAAGGACTTTCCAGGATTTTCAAGGCCCGTGGACACCCTGTATATATATATGGAGCTCACCTCGGTGCTCACTGGTAGTTGTATCCGTATTAATCCGAAGCTTTATTCTTTCTCGCGCTAGCTTCCGCACAATTAGAGGAATACAGTCAGAGGTATGATCAAGATGAAGAAATGGCACAATGTGTTCCCGAGTTCGTCGTTTACACTCCAGTTGAAACGAAACCCAAGGTCACAGAAGTAAAACACAGGCCACGAATGAAGTTTACTCCTAAACGCAAAAGTCCAGAAAAAGCACCAAGACGAAAGATTAAGCCATCAAAAAACTCTGCGTCCGTTACACCACACAGCCCACGTATTAATGGTGAATCTGTAAGTAATCGTTTGTAGGAAGGTGTCGTCAACGCATTTCGTGTCGACTAGATGTCCAGTAAGAGCTATTCTATATATGCTACTACTGGAAGAAACCGCGTTCACCAAATCAGGGATGGATCAACTGGACTCTGTATCTAGATGGCAACCATAGAAAATCTGTTGTGTTTGGTGACTCAAATTGGAATCTCAGGCATTGTACGTACACATATATAATTCTGGAATCTTTTATATACAGGAAGATGAATTTCCCAAGGCAAAGAAAGAAGGAACATGGATTCAATGTTCAAAGATCGACTGCTTAAAATGGAGAAAACTGCCGAACGATATTGAACCAAGTTTGATGCCGGATCGTTGGGTCTGTGCTATGAACAAAGGTAAACTCCACGATTACAACAGCGCCTTTTGCGGAAAGAGTGATTTCAGTTTGATTCTATCAAACACCACAACTTTCTACAGGGAAAATAAGGACAAATTATTTAGGGAGTGATTCTTACTGAACTTCTAAGGAGAATAGTTTTAAAAGAACTGATAGAGTTATCCATGGCCTTTAGATTGGCGAGCAGAATTTGATTGCGGCAGAAAATTTCTAAATCCCCAAGCAACCCAGATGACCTACGAGATGCCTGCGGAGGATGCTAGTCCAGCATAAATACAGTTAGTTTAGTTTTAAAGTTGTCTTTCTGTAGTAGCACTGGACCAATAAGAGATGATCCTTACTTGTCCCCAGGGAAGAACAGTCACAGCTGAAGAAGCTATCATGTATAAATAGATAGACTTTAGTTTTATTTTGCTATGTTATGTTTTAGATTTGACGCGGACAGAGTGTACAGCATCGCAAGAAACATGTGATAGTCAATTAGATTTTGATGTAGTCTATACACCATTTGTAGCTGGCTCGTTGGTTTGGGCTAAAGTGCCGGGATATCCATGGTATGTTCTTACCATTAATATGCCAAGTACAACTCTTGTGATAAATTTTGAAAGTTTTATAAAATTGTATAAGTACAACTCCACGGGATAAATTTTCATTCTTTGTTATAAAGGTGGCCAGGAATGGTTGAAGATGACCCCGACTACAAATGTTGTTATGAAACTGATGAGAGTAATGTTAATGCAGTATGTATAGTTGCCACAGCAACTCACTCATAGTACACTAGGAAAAGGGCTCGACAGCCTTATACGTAGCATCCTTAAGAAAACGAGTGCACCTCACACGATCTCACATTTATTTCCAGATAAGTTATCATGTTTCGTTCATTTTTGACAAAGACGTTTCACGATCCTGGGTCAGCTATCTTGGTATACGAAACTTTGACGGGACAGAAAACCCAAACGAGGTATAGTACAGAAACAGAAAAAGCTTGGGATTGGTCAATAATTATTCAAAGATCGATTAGCGTTATGTCTCCTGTTTATATGAAATTAAAACGTCAGAAAATGAATTTTCGACCAAAATGAATTTTCGGCAATACTGTTCCTTTTAGACTGGTCCAAAACAGAAGAAGTGTGCAAAACCTTTGGCAAGAGCGTTGATACAGGCCAGGAACGCGATAGATTTGTCCTTAGCAGAAAGAATAAAAAAATACAGTTTCAACGTGTTGTATAAAGGCCAGATTGGCTCTGAAATGGGTAAGTGTTTGTGAACTAGGAAAATGACAAACTTGCAGACTATCAACATACTTATATAAAATGTTATTATTGGAGTTACGCTTTGGCATAGGTTTAGGAATGGTTTTGGATAAGAAATCTTTGTATTGAAACTGTGTTAAAATGGGGATTTTTCCAATACTTTCATCTTTCTTAGATGAGAAACCTCGCAAGACAAAGAAACGAAAACAACCGAAGACAAGTCCAGAGCAGAGTAATCCAAAGAAAACGAAAGCTATCAAACCTGACAAGAAAATCAAACGCCCGAGCCTCACAGATAGTGAGAAAAGCAGTGAAAATTCACAAAGTATTGTTAAAAAGAAAGTTAAGAAAACGAAAAGAGTTTTAGCATCCAGCGATGAAGAAGAGAGCGGAAAAGAGATGGCTACTGATGGTATGTTTTTAGAAAATATTTTTCTTATTTACCACAACAATATCGGCGGAGTAAAGCGCGCATCGAGCATATTCATTGTCATGTAGCTAATCGTCGAAAGGGAGTTAGACTATGCTTAGATAACTAGCTTAATAATTTTGAAGTTGTTACCAGTAGCTCCCATGAGTTATTAAATATTTAATTCACTCCCTGTACATGATTTTTGGTACTATCAGTTTCTTTCTATCCTTATTAAAGATTTTTCCTGTACTTTGCTTAGCTCCAACAATCAACAACGACACCAGTATAACCCGCGCTGAAAATTCAGACGGCAAGGAAGACTCGGTAGCTAAGACAGAAGAAATACAACGTAGTCTTGAAATACAACCGGAAGCAGAGGAAGGTAATAGTCAAAGCGCAATAACCAAAGACGAAGTGTCCCCACAAAATAGCCTGATTGACAAGGCTAGCAGCGGAGACAATGAGGAAAGCCAAAAGGGCAAAGTGAAAAGTACAAAGAAAAATAGACCAGCCAAAACAAAGAATGAAGGTAATAACTATGGTACGGTGTTGATGGCAAAGTGGTACAATAGTGAATGGGTCTTTTGCCTTTACGACCTAGCTTTGATACCTGTAATTTACTGTTGTAATGATGGTAGTTTCTCATTCATGTGCTTTCAATCGCACTAACACTGACCCAAATAAGGGATTCCTCTTGCAGGACCTCAAGAGAGAACGGTTTAGAACTGATAGAACTATTCGGTAGAGATAAGTTAGTAACACTGGACCAATAAGAGATGTTCCTTACTGAAATTTATGGTCGTATAACAGGACATGTTGAATTTTTAGTCCCCAAGAAGAAGAAGAAGCGTAAGAGTATCACATCTGAGGAGGAAGAAAAACCAACTCAACCAAAAAGTCCTAGCAAAAGCACAAGTCCAGATCATTTGAAAGTCAAAAAGAAAAAACTTAAGAAATCAGAAGATAAACCAACCAACAAATCTGAGGGTAGGAAGTCAAAGAAGAAATCGAAGTTTGTAAATCCAGGTGAAGCTAAGTCAGCAAGTGTTTTAAATGCAAGTAATGCCAGCGATGAATGTGATGCTAAAGATACAAGTACTCTCAGGGAAAGGATTTTGGAGGCGCTTTCCAGAGATACAAGCACTGAAAGTAGCATGGGTGGATTTGCTAACGATACAAGTAATGACAGTAGTGGACTTGTTAATGATACAAGTAATGACAGTAGTATGGATGACCTAACCAAAGATACTAGTGAAGAAATCAGTCATACTGAGGAACCCAATACAACCTCAGATGAATCTCCAGTTAAAGAAACAGCGAAAAGAAATTATTCCAAGGAATCTGGCGAGAACAAGAAACCTAAGCCAAAGAAAAAGAAGCCAGCCAAAACAACCAATGATAGTAGTGCAACCAAAGATTCAACCGAGATCTCTGCAGTGAAGCCAAAGAAATTTGAATTGACATTCGCTAAGAAAAGCAAATCCACAAATGAAAAAAAAGTCAAGAAAGTTAAGAAGATAAGTACTCCCAAGACATCTGGTAAAAAAAATGGAGGAGCAAATGAGGAAGAATTTGGTAAGTACATTACTCATAGAGGATAGGTCTGTTCTGCTTGGAGATCTAGTAATAGCCATACCTTGTTGGTCCAGTGGTTCTACACGAGGAAACCGGAGTACCTGGGAAAAACCTGTGGTATTTGGAAGAACTCTTCTCTCATGTAACTGAAGTGAAATTATATTCAACTAACTGCATATTGCAGAAATCAAACCCCTGCATTGGCACAGATGTGAAAGGCAAATATGTAGATTCGATTCATTTTTTCATTTCACTGTATTCAAATTTCCAATACAGCATCATCATCAGAGATAGCTCTTGAAGGCAGCAGTATAAAGCCTAATAATACAAAGACAACCAAACCTCCAGGTGATGGGCAGAAGGCCAAGACAACAAGCAAAGTCAAAAAATTGAAACAAACATTTGGTAAATTTAAAGCTCCATTGAAAGCCAGTTCTAAAGTCACACCTGCAGCAAAAGTCCCGAGATTGAAAGCAAGCAAAGATGCGAAATCAAGGGAGGAAGCAAAGAAGACCCTGGAAGAGGTTTTAGACATTCCTTCATCAGATGATCCCCGCAAAAATCCTGAAAACTACGTTAACATCGGTATGTGAAAACGAGGAATTAATTGCACTAATACTGTTAGCAATGCACAGACGTAATCTTTGCCAGATGGTCTGGGGTTTTGGTTGAGGTTGGATTGCGTTAAACTGCGGTTTGGTAGCGGTTAGGATGTGGTTTGGTATGCCTAGTATGCTTAGGTTCGGTTGCAGTTAGACTGTGGTTCTATTGCCGTATATTAACCACGTTAGGTTATTTCGGTAATGTACCGACAAGAGCAATCTCTGTCGTCAACTCTATTAAGATAGATGTATTTTATTTTAGATTCGTTGGAAAAAGACATCAGTAACCTTTATCAAGAGCTTTCTGAGAACGCAGCAGCATCTACTGGTGCTGCTGAGGATGTTGACGATGTGACTGAAGCTAGTGATTGTGTCACTATGGAGTTCTTGGATGAAGAAATTTCTGGAAATATAGGAAATTCTGAGAAAATCCCTGCGAGACGACTGACCGATTCACCTGAATTTTGAATCACTTTAATTTACCAATGTTTGAGACTTAGTTAAATTTGACTTCTTACAGTACTGATGAAAGAGATCTTACCTCTTTACGTGTAATGGTAACAAAGAGATATTCGGTCTTACCTCTTTACGTATAATGGTAACGGATTGTACTAAAAGCCTCGTAGAACTTTACTGCGCAGCGCTTTCAATTTATGAAAGCGAAAAGAACTGCGTCTGCGTTTTTTAGAAGTAGGCTAAAGCAGTCATTTGTTTAAATCAATAAAATTCGGTTATTTTATTTCGATTATCGGTTTCTTTTTCTATTCAGAAATAAATCGATTTCTATAAAGAGGAAATCAATTTATTTCCAACGATAAAAAATCGCCTCTGTTGTACCATCGCCATATTGATGTTATTTAATGTTCTATTTAATTTTTATACGATTACAAAATTTGTTCAATGAAATATTTGAACTTGTAATGGATGTTGTCATAATCGCACCATGTTATATACGCCATATTGCTGTACTTAATAAATGTTGTATTGACTTTTTATTATACGATTGTAAATTTTTGCTGAATAAAATATTCGACTCTTGTAAGGAAGTCGTTTTAGCGGTATTAATAAACACCGATTTAAATCTTCATTCTCTTCTTCAGTAACCATTTGGTTTTAACCGTCTTAGTTTTTCTTTCTTATTTCTATTTCCGTGTTTTTTCCACGGTTTACCTACTATAACCATGTCAGATTGAGACGCTTCCATCAATCGTCGATACTGTTCTGTTCCTGTTGTTGCTGACGTATGAGACTTGACATCTGTCTGGAAATAAAATTTACTGGGTTTAAAATAATGAGGCTTTCAGTGATTATCTCTCAAATTGATGGGTTACAGCAAGCGTTTTGGAAAAGTAAATGATGATCAGCTTTAAAAATGTTGACACTTTACAGGAGCATAAATCACAATGCTATTTATTTGCTACTAAATACATTATACAATACTTTTTTTGTGTGTTGGTATTATGTACTCAGGTGAATATGATGTTTGTGGTGTTACTCTGAGTGTGCATCCACACCGGGCAAGCTGACCACGGTGGAAATAGCACCCGCGAGAATTTTCAGCTTGCCCGGTGTGGATGCATCTGACTCAGAGTAACACCACAAACATTACATTATATTTTTAGTACCATCGCCACGGGCACGGGCTTCGCCCTACGCGCGTGGCTGGGGGACAGGACGAAAAGGTATGATGAGAAGATTTAACATCATTTTCACACTGTGCTAACTGCCAGTTGACTATCATCTGCTGCACGACAGTACTTAGCAAAACCTGTCTATATATGTATGCATGCACGTTAAATGTTCAACCAACCTTTTTGAAAAATTCGCCATCCATTTTGTTACCATGTGTTTCCTAAAAGAGAAGGAAGTAATGTTAGTCAGATCACCTGACGTAGTCTTGTGGCTGACTTGTCCCCTGTCGCTCGTTCCACGTTAAATGATGGGAATGCATTAGAGCATTCTCACGGGCCTTTGGGCCCTATTGTTCCGACCCGCAAGCGCCTGCAAATTTGTGCCTTCATGATCTAAATTTTTCCCCAAGCAAATTTGTGTTAGAGTCGGGTCTTGTGTTAGAAGATAAAAATATTCTGCACAAAATTTCTAAGTATAAAAGAAATATCAACTTACGTTACCAGGTATGGAATTTGTCAGAGGTCTTTTCTTGACAGTCTTCACATCAGTAGTAAACGACATTTGAAAGTCTTTAGGCTCGATTGTCGGAGGTGGATGACAATACAGTAGCTTACCCTGGAGGTGAAAGTCAACATTTGAACTCTTGAAAATTTTAAAATTGGATGAAACGAGATGAGAATAGGTATAAAGCCTCGTTTTCGAGATCGAGCCAAACTAGGTTTAACTCATATCTCACATGTAACATACATTAACATAATCCTTCAGGATATATCTTGCAGATCGAGGAGAATCTGATCTTGCTTGACTTGTTAGAAAACCTCTGCTGTCTAAAAAGATTTTGGCAAACTAAGCTAATTAGACCACATAGATCGTTCTGAAGCAATGTTTCTTTGTATAAAGCCCCGTTCAACATTGCTGCTCCAATAATGTTGGACAATGCTAAATGAAACTTTCAAAAAAAGTCAAACCCAATCCAACATCAGTCAACACAATGTTCAAACGAGGCATCCGAGAATGATGTTGGACCGACGTGTTGTACTCATTTAGCATAACACTAAGTGAATAGACCTTTTTAAAAAGTCTGCCTTGTGACGTAGTTTGTGGATAAAGGAAAACCCTGCACAGCCATTTGGTTTGCCTGATTGGCCAAAGTAAACGTTATGCAATGGATTATGGATATTATAGTGTACTTAAAAGTTAACTGGATACCTCCATACACATATATACACACCCTAACCCTAACCTTAAACCTAACCCTAATACCCAACCTAATACCTAACCCCTAACCTATATTGGTGCGCGAAACATGGAACGATAACCAATGTTTCACTGTCTTTACATTGTTTTAATAACCTAACATATTTGTGATGTTATGTAAACGGAATATTCAATGTGTTATAATGCAACTTACGGCTGTATGCATCTAAAAATTCTTCAGCGGAAGGTGGACGGTCTGCGTCCTCCCATTCTTCTGGTTTGCCAAGGTTAATACCATACACTGTCCCTAACACATCACGTGGTATACGACGACATACGTTAGATAATGTTAAGAAAAAATTCTTAAACTCATTACTATTCATGAGAAAAACGAGCACCGAAAAAAGAAATGAGCACCGAATACAACGGGAATATCGCGTCGAATTTCTATTTAATCCATTGAGTTGCATTGTGCCCTACTTTATTATTTTACTCTGTCTAACGCCAGACGATTTTACTCGTCAAGGGGAGAGTGCTAGCGCTCAATGGATTTTTAAAATATTGGTTTGTTTAAGACGTTAATCAAGTCGTCTATTCTATACCCTGGGTTAGAAGTGAGGACACACATAAATTTATACCAATCACAAACAGAGTTCAAATATTGAACTCACCAAAGTGAGGCTGGATGCTTGTGTGACCAGAGCCTCCTCGTCGTGTCCTCATTTCTATCACAAGAGGCTCTGGCACCCAGGGTATCTATTCTAAGGATTACAATTAATTCAAAATATTTTCAAAACTGAGCTGGCACCTCGTGTTTCAACCATTGAACTAAAAATAACAATAATAATAATAGTTATTTTTAGTTCAATGGTTTCAACAGCGTTTCAAATCAACACAATAAAATCCTTGAGAGATGAAGGAAGGACCTCTGCCTCAATGTCGTCTGGGAAGACAGCTTCATAAAAGGATATGAGTGCCACAGGAGGCACGTGATCTCTGAGCTGATCTATTGGTAAAATACCGCTGATCACCATTTCTGCTTTTGTTGATACAAATGATGGAAAGACCAAGCCAGGACAATCACAGAGACAGATTGCTTTGTCCACGAGAAGAGTCTAGAAGTATTAGGAAACCATAGATATCTTATATACACTAGATAGTGCATCTAATTATTCTGCAATTCAAAAATTGAAGCCATGATTGCAGTCTCAGGTCGTTCCCATGAAATGAGAAGATTCGTATGTTTTCTATTTCTTAAACAGGGAACTTAAACATTAAGTTAACCCTATTCCAAATGCATTTCTAAACTATTCAAATGATGAAAGTTACTGTTGTTTTTAAGCGTTTATTAGCGAGTGGGAAACTCCAACATGGCCGCCATCTATTCAAATGGGGCCATGGAGGTAACCACTGGAATATTCTTGGCTTCAATTTACTAAAAGAGATGCGCTATCTAGTGTATATAAGATATCTATGTAGGAAACTCGTCATTTATAGACAGATTTAGATCGAGGACGTCAAAGACGACGAGTGAAAATGGCGTGGCATATCCATACATGGGCACAACACGCCATTTTCACGTCGTCTTTGACGTCTGCGATCTAAATCTGTCCAATGACAAATTTAGATCGACGATGTCAAAGACGACTTGAAAATGGCGTGCCGTGCCCATGTATGGATATGCTGGTCAACTAGCAGTTATCAGAGTGAGAAAATAATGTTAATTCTTTTCAGTGTATGTAGTAGTTTTGTAGTAGTCTGGTGGCAAATAAATATAAATGGAAGATGTAGTTTAATACCACTTAATGCCCTGACTGAAACTAACCAGTATGGACGGTAAGTACTCATCGCACAATCTTAACTTTTTTAGTCTTATGTTTCTCTAAATATTGTACCTGAAAATGTTTTGTTCGTCCAGGTGTAGATGATACAGGAACTTTCTTGGCTTGTAAGATCGCGTTGATGGTGGAACTCTTGCCAACATTCGGGTATCCAACCTATAAATTTGAGCAAAGATGCATGAAAATCTCCAAAAGAAAATATATTTCTGAATTTCAAATTTTGTTTCTGTAAGAATGTTTCCAAGGACTGGCAAACGGAAAACATTCAGGGAAACGTAGAGTTTGACAATTTGAGCTTGACAGCTTACCAAACCAATCACAGTTTGTTGTTCCTTATCCTCCTTCCCAGTCTCCACACGGCCACCATACTGACGGTGTAACCACTGACAATATGCCAGTAGCTCTTCACCAGTCAATAAATGACCACTTGTGTAAAATTCAACATTCTTGCCAGCTATAGCCATATCATTAGTACTAGAATCATTTCCAGGTTTTTCACCAGTTCTAACATCACTCAACGCATCAAGGTTTGAGAGTATGTCAGTAATAATACCATCATTTTTATATGTTTCATGTAAAGATTTTTCAACACTTATACCACCAACTACTCCACCTGAAGAGCCAGAATCTACATTAACTGATATACCCTCTCTACAATCTTGACTTATAACATCCCCAGGTAACAAATTTAGTTGATCAATTTTTGGGACATCACTTGGAATATTGGATGATGTAATCTGTTGCATTTGGTTGTCATTGGATGTTCTAAATGAGTTTGCATTGCTAGGCATTTCCCAATCGCCTGTGTCACCTTTTTTAGTGTTGTTTTCAACATTTTCGTTTCCTTTTGGGTCATTTTGGGTGGTTTCACTAGGGTCATCACCCAAAGTGTCACTTTCCATAAGGCTACTTCTCATAGTGTCATATTTTGTAGCGCTACTTTCCTTAGGGACACTTTCTGCAGACCAATTTCTCATAGAGTCAACACTGTGTGGACTATTATTTTCCATTGTATCACTCTCCATAGGGCTACTTAATTCTGTATAGTCATGTTTGATACCATCTCTTTCAGAACTGCTAATTCTTCTTTGACCATCAAAATCTAGTTCATGGTCATCTGTTGATGATGGCTGACCATTCACTTCAGTGCTGTCTGGGTCTTGTTTCAAGTTAAGAAATTGTGTCACATGGCTATCAGTTAAAACTGCCTCTGGTGTTTCTCCAACAACTTCAGGCTGTGATGGCAGTGTTTCAATCTTTTCAAGCTCTTTCTAAAATGGAAAATGGCATATGAATACAGTATATGTTGATACAAAACACAATCATGTAAAGATGCTACAATTATGGTGTTACTCATTTGCTGTAACAAAAAGTACACTGTATACCATACCATTTGCTTTAGTCTTTCTGTCTCAAAAACTGCTGACCAAAATACAGCTTTTACATTGATATTCTTGAAATAGGTAGCCCAAGTCTCTCTAAAGTAAATTTTCTGAACAATTAGAAAACAGGGTGTGGCCAATGGGTGTTGCTTTGGGTACAGCTTATGCTATATCCTTGTATGTTTAGGTGATAGGTTGCATACCTTTGTTTCTGGGTAAGAAAATCAGCTTTATTAATCAACAAGACATTCACTTTATGACTGTTGACTTCCGTCACATAGCTTTCTAAATCTTCACAACGAAACAGTGATGGGTTTCTGGCATCAACAATTTGCACCACAACATCGCTGTATAAATTAAATAATACATGAATACCACACACAAGTTTGTTTCTTATTTAATGAAAATAACAATACCTTCTTTCAATAACTCTCCACAGCTGTCTCCAAAATTCAAGATTTCTTTCAAAAGGTGTAAGAATTAGATCATCTTTTTCTTGCAATCTACAAACGGCATGTGTGTGTTACCACTTAGAAATATCTATATCTATATAACAACAAGTTTATTCATAAAATAATTCAAAAATCAGAACATACTCAGCTAAGGACCTTCTCCACGCCAAGAAATTGTCTTTCTCCAGTTGGTCTAGTTGTTCAGGAGTTGTCCTTTCGTCCCATTTAGGTCTAAAAAGATACTCAACCCATTAAGTTACATTGCACCCCAATGCATTCAATTTTACCATTTTACTCTGTCTAACACCAGATGACTTTTCTAGTCAAGGGGAGAGCACTGGTGCTCAATCTGTCTATGTGTCTACTTAACCCATTAAACCCCAATGTGCCCTACTTTATTATTTTACTCTGTCTAATGCCAGATGATGTTACTTGTCAAAGGGAGAGTCTTGTGCTTTAATGGGTTAACCCATTGAGTGGAAATGTACCCTGATGCACCCTATTTTATTATTTTACTCTGTCTAACACCAGACGATTTTACTTGTCAAGGGGAGAGCGCTGGTGCTTAGTGGGTTAACTGGCCTATCTATCCATGTGTCTAGTTAATCCATTGTGTTGCATTGTCCCCTACTTTATTATTTTACTCTGTCTAATGCCAGACAATTCTCTCATCATTGGAGAGTCTTGTGCTTTAATAGGTTAATCTATGTACCTTCTTGGAATCTGCAAGAACTGTCTGTGTTGATCTTGTACTTCTTGTATTCGCTGTTCTTCTTTCCTGGACGGCAAACCCCCACTGTGATCTGCATTGCATATACTTATATTCAGCTTTTCTAAAGAAAGAAACTATTAGTTTGATACAGCAGGGTCAGATTAAGGGACAAATATTGGTATATATCTAGACAGTTCCACAGGTGGCTCCATGCTCATCTGAAAGATATGGTTCAACACAATTATACCTGCAACAAATTCTGTGCCAGCCAACTTGGCTGTTGCCAGAAACTCATCCAAAGTACTTTGCTCTGTCACAGACTTTGTATTTAATTCTTCACCATCATTTAGCTCACTGGTATGTAACTATAAAAATAAATGAACACATTGTTGTACACACTTACACTAGCCCGGAATAGATTGATACTAAAGACAATGACATTTGGAGGTCCTTCATTATAGCGTATCACGCCGTTGACAGAGTGAGCATGTATAAATAACACCAACACACACAAATATCATATCCTTAGAATACACTGATATTGAAGGAACTAGACTCAGGAACTGATGAAATATCATCAACTTGAACCGACTTGACCACATAGCTCAATTGGCAGAGCATTGGACTAGCTAGTATCCCAAAGGTCGCGGGTTCGATTCCCACCGTGGCCAAGCAAACTTTTCAGCTTGCCTGGTCTGGATGCACACTCAGAGTAACATCACAAACATCATATTCACCTGAGTACATAACACCAACACACACAAATATCAAAGTTTTTATCGATCTATCTATCTAGTATAACTGCTGGAAGTGGAAGGCTTTGAACACTCCAAATGTCAACATGTTTTGAAATTTGCAGGCTAGTAATTTTCAAGTATCAATAAAGCCCTGGGCAAACTAGTCAACATTGTTGCGGAAACATTTGTGACTCTCGATGTTTCCATGTTTGCCCACCCGTGGAAACATTGTTGCAGAAACAAAATTTGCTTCCTGGGAAGCAAAAATGTTTCCTAGCGAATTCAGAAACATTTGATGTTTCTCACTAATGTTTCCTAGTGTTTGCCCACTCTGGGAAACATGGCGAAACATTGGTAGGAAACAATGTTTCCGCAACAATGTTTCCTAGTTTGCTCAGGGCTTAACAGTGGTTTCTTATAACTACACTGTGAGGCCATATAAAATAAATTCCTTGATTCTCATCACCGTCCGACGATATTTTGGTTTCCGCGTTGATATATTTTTGTATTTTGTTATAAAATATAAATTTACCGCCCGACCGAGCATCTTCAGAGATTTAGTTATTTTTATATTTTATATTGGAATTTTTGCGATATAAAATTGTTTTACCGTTAATATTGCAACATGTTAAGGGATGCTTGGAATACTGAAGGAAAAAATGGGCTTATAGCCTTATTACAACGATTTGTGTGGACCCTTATGCATGTTCATTAGCACATGTGCAATTATCCACTTATACAGCGTTCTTCTATAATATATTTAAGGGCAAATATAAAAAGACCTCCCTCTCCAATTTTTTAAATTTTAAACTTTTTTTTTATATTTTGAAATAAAATATAAAATATAAACCTCCCGCCTCCTGGGAGTTTTTAAAATTTAGCGATGAGAATCAAGGAATTTATTTTATATGGCCTGATCTATGCAGAACCCCAAAATTTATAAAATTCACACTAAAGCCAGTTCTCCACTAGGCAAATTTTTTCGCGCGACGCAAAGCGAAAAACAAATCTTGGCAATGTGATTGGTCAGCAAAAACAATTCGCCACAAAAATGTTGGATCAGTTCCTACTTTATTACTGTTCGTGCGAACAAATTCGCCTAGTGGAGAATGGGCTTAAGGCCATGAAAAAAATATCCCAGTTTATCATCAGCACTCACATCCATTTTTCGTGCCCCCAGGAAAGTCCCTTTTTCCTAAATTTACACAAACAAACCAGCGAAAAATAACAAATTGATAAACAAAAAGTAAGTTTTAGGCTTTATCC
The DNA here is from genome assembly GCA_902702795.2 of Paramuricea clavata. Taxonomy (NCBI): domain Eukaryota; kingdom Metazoa; phylum Cnidaria; class Anthozoa; order Malacalcyonacea; family Plexauridae; genus Paramuricea; species Paramuricea clavata. Next base: position 15,638 of record CACRXK020000174.1, on the reverse strand, counting down.
TTTCTCCTTGTTTAACAAAATCGATTTAAATTGTTACGTTTTTCTACCTGGCACTAAGTAATGATGATAAATTATTGTTAATAATTTTTTATTTTTTGTGCGTTTTTTCCTTCTTTTATTTCAAATACAAGTATACTTAGCATAAATTTTAGAGCAAATTTAAATGCTCAGAATGCAGGAAATGGCATTTCAGGGCTTCAAATTTCAAAAATTTTCTGGGGAAATATGCCCCCAGACCCTGTGGCTGTCAGCCATTCCTATCCTCCTCTAATATATTATCTCACAGAAAGGTCCCCCCCCCCTCACACGGGAAAATCTTTAAAAAAGGCCCAGACCAGTATACCAAAAAAACTATTAAATGTCTGTTTACATATTAAATTTATACTTCTGACAACACCACATGTTGTTCGATCACCAGCGCCATAGCAACCGGGGGGGGGGGCTGCAGACCCCACAACAATTTGCTAATAATTATTCATTTTTCAAAATCATGCAGACGTTTATCATTTAATTCATGACAAACTGCAAAGAATGAAGATATTACCCATACTTTCCTGCAACTTATCCAATATAAAGTTTAGTACTACAGAATTGTAAATTTCGCTGTTTTCTGACCATCAGAATTCTGTCAAATCTTCCCCAAAGTCCAGGAAATGGCATTTCAGAGACTCTAAATTTAAAAATTTCCTCGGATCTTCGGTCCTCGCTTTCAGCCCCCCCCCCAATCGAAAAGAGCTTCCTACGGCCCTGATTACACATGCAATAGTGTAATCAGGCACAAATTAAACTATATATATCAATTTATAATGTAATCCACAGCAATCAGATGGACAAAAAAATTGTTTGCAGAAGGAAGCAGGCGCAAAAAAATTGTTTGCAACGACAACAGCACCAAAAAAAATTGTTTGCGTTGACGAAATGTCCATCCCCCCCCCCTCCAAAAAAATAATGGTCCGTCCCTAAGGGAGGTGGGGGAGGGGAACCCCTTGTCTTGTTTGGGAATTGGTATTAAAACAAAATTTTCATCCTTACCTTCAATTTTAACTCATTTCAAAGAAACGATAAGAAATCATTATAACAATTAATTCAAGACATTACCGTCACTTTTACCATTTAATACTGTAGATTTGTATTAATATTCTATTTTTTTATAGAGTAAATTACTTGTAAATTGTAACACATACCCAACTTTCCTTGCCTTTTCCCAGATTTCCTCCTTTACTTCTATGTTTTAATACAGCCCTACCAACACTAGTTTTACCTTTCTTACCCATTTTACACAAATTACCTCTTGAAAATAATAAATTATCACGTTTTGTCCGCCATGTTGTACAGAACAGACTTCGCGTTTCCCACGCGAGAGTGCGCGAATTCCACTCTGCCGTCGTTTGCACCCAGCGATGAACAGTAGTTTTGGAGCGATGAACAGTAGTTTTGGCAATAGTTTTGGCATAGAGGGTTTTGGTAGTTTCAATTTTGCATACGTGGGTTTCACCAAGCCAGTATTATTGTGCAGCAGACGGTAGTCATTACAAGTGTTAACATTTCTGAAATTGGCTATAATCTGTAAAACCTCAAAACGAGGCCATTTTATTAATTCGGTTAGGGTTGCGGTCAGAGTAGGGGTAGGGTTAGTTGGTTTGCTGGATGGAAAATAGTGCTAACTAATATACAGTGTGTATAAAAAAATAATGAACCCTTTCAAATTCGCTGTAACGTATTGTAGTAAAAAAGAAATACAGTATTTCTTTTAAATTTTTATACGCACTGTAGTGCTAATGGGGCTTTGGTTGTTTTAAAACAGCGTTAAATCAGGATTCATGTAATTTACATCAAAAGTACAATTACATCTTTGTTTTAACTCAGCCAAGCGTTCAACACTCCCTCGTGACTCCTGATTATATAAGCACCAATGCACCACAGCAAAGAAATTTGAACCACATACTATATTTCATCATATTTCACCAAGCATGGAAGGCGACCAACGTTTCACACAACCTCACCAAGAACGACCAACATTACGGGGAATATACTTCACCGTTCTTCGTCCGAGTTTGGCAGAGTTCTGGGGTGTATTCTTTTTAACTTTCGGTTTATATTCGTCTTCTGCATTATTGGAAGCTGAGAAACCACCACAGCCACAGCCTGGCGGGGACCCCGGCGGCTTTGTCGGAACGATAGCTGTTGTATTTTTATATATCGGAATTTATTCTATAACCAGATCGATCAGGTAGGAGTACGAATCATTGTTCAAAATTGTACATATTAACGATATTGCAATTTCTACTTCAAGTGCTTTTGAATTCATCAAGTACAAAGTACGAGTAAATATTTGAACAGCCTTATTGATAGGATGGTTGAACACCAATACCACACATTATAAATACCTAACTACCATCTAAAGCCAGGCAAGTTTACAAGGTTGTCAGTACAAAAGCTTGCACGCTTATAAATTAATATGGCGGTAAATAATTCAGACAGTCAGATGAACTTAGATCGGTTTATGATAAGATATTGGCATATAATTGCGAGGTATTCCTAAGTAAATGCATAGTATAAACACATATCACTTCGTCAACTGTATTCACAGGTATTCGGAAACTTATAGAATATAGAAGTCTTGAATGATTATCATTGGAAATATTATGTGTTCGCAGGGCCGCCGAGAGCTTTCCGGGGGTCCGGGGCAAATTTGTTTCGTTTAGGTCCCAATTTTTCCGGAAAACTTTTTTCCGGACAATAACATTCCCCCCCGTCAGGAAAAAATTTTCCGGACAAGAACGTTTTCCTTGCTTTCGCGGCACTTTCCCCAACTTTTTCCATACCAAATTTCGGTACTTTGTCCGAAAAACAGAAATATTTCGCCCTAAAAACAGAAATATTCGCCCCCAAAAAAGACTGGGGCCCCACAAAAAATTACTAGGGCTTGGGGCCCGGGGCAATTTGCCCCCCTGCCCCCCTCTCGGCGGGCCTGTGTGTTCGGCTTGCAACTGTTGCTAATATCTTAGTTACGACCTTTTAGTTGTTCAATTTCCACACGGGTTAAAAATGAATCTACTTTTGATTTATTTGAAGTGGTGGCCATCTTAACCCAATCATCACACTGATTCAAATGGGGAGAAAAGCGACCTTTCCTTTGGTGGGTGTGTGTTACCTTGGTGCTCATCTTCTGGGAGCAGTACTGGGTGCACTCAGTGTCGAGGTAAGGGGGGGGGTCACTCTCAAAATGGGATAGGGATGCATAGTGTGAGTTAAACTACGTCCATTTGTTATCTGACCACGCCTAATTTCTTTTGTTCATCCAGTTCAAAAGGTTTTCTCATATCTGCAACCTCTAAGAGTCCTCCATAATCTTTTTCATTATTTAGGCTATTACTGAAGTTTCACCAGCGTCTCAGAGTTTAAAGCCATTTTTTGGAACTGGTCATGCTATATTCGGTGAGATGATTGGGACGGCAATAGTGATCCTGGCGTATCTTACTTTGGCCAATCAGAGTAAAGGAAATACGGCCATCTTGGGAATAGGTTTTGGTTATGCTGGTGCTCTACTTGCCGTGTAAGTGAATGGTGGAAAATTATGATGTTTGTGATATACTGCTGTCTTCTGTTTTTGTATTGTGTTTTGTTTTGTAAATATCGAAGTGCTATCTGTCTCACGTAGTTTAGACACAAACCACTGCAGCTTATGTACTATTTAAAACATGCGAGTGCAAACACGACTATAATAGACGCCGTCTCATTAGTATTCGTTATATAAAGAAGACTAATTAGGATGGACTTTTATACAAAAAATACTAATGAAGATGAGTTTTATCAGGTACCGTATAAAGCCTCCTCACGTGACATATGATGGTTGACATAATTTGCCAATAAGCTTATGAATAAATGAGTGTTTGAATGTAGAATAAATACTAGCTATACTTGACTTCCACGTTTCAGATATTAGAGAGGTTCAGATTCGACTACCGCTACCTGTGACTTAATACGCATCTGATTGGTTAATCGGGTAGACTAAATGCCTCTGATTGGTTAATCGGGTAGAGTAAATGCCTCTGATTGGTTAATCGGGTAGACTAAATGCCTCTGATTGGTTAATCGGGTAGAGTAAATGCCTCTGATTGGTTAATCGGGTAGAGTAAATGCCTATGATTGGTTAATCGGGTAGAGTAAATGCCTCTGATTGGTTAATCGGGTGGAGTAAATGCCTCTGATTGGTTAATCGGGTGGACTAAATGCCTCTGATTGGTTAATGATAGCAGTAGAGGAAGTCAAAATCTAAATCTCTCTATTTTACAGTCGCTGTTGGTTCACACTTACCAACGTTGTATTTCTTCAGGCATAGCGCTGCATCAGGCTACCTAAATCCAGTCCTAAACTTTGGCATCGCAGTGGCGTCTGGGACATGGACTAAACATTATGTCTACTGGGTTGGAACAGCATTGGGTGGAATAATTGCAACAATACTTCATGGCCTGATCTTCGCCTCTGATGACCAACTGTGGATTAAATCACGCAATTATGTACCAGAAAGAATTGCGTGATCAAGTTATTTGATAGGATTAGCCTATTGGATTAGACTGAACAAGACTACCTGTTTGAACTTTTTAGATCCAATTGTGTGATAGGGCAGAGTACAAGAACTTACTACTCTATGTGACATCGCTTTGATATGGCGTGGAAATGTATTTTGTTTTATCATGTTGTATTAGAAATAAAATTTATCTCCTATCATGTTGTTTTGATTGTAGCTTCATTGTACGTACTATTTAAAACACGAGTAGGAGTGTTTTATCAGATATAAAACGCGAGGCGCAGCCGAGCGTTTTATATCCGATAAAACACGAGACTTGAACCTACGTAATTGAATGAAGCACAAACTGTTTCATATGGCTCACTTTATGATATTTCAATAAATAATATATACATGTTATATATTACACTTTTAAAAATAAATTAAAATAAATTACTATTCATTAAAAAAATTATAAGCTTTCCTATTTTATAAAAAGGCATGAATATTAATTAACATTTAGCGGAATAGCATGCATATCATCCAATTATAGTACAGTGCTATTGCAATGCAAAGTCATTTGTTCAAATGCAGATCATTTGGATAAGTTCTTTTCAGAGTTGGGCTTACTAAGGAAGGAGAGAAGGGACCTCAAGTGTCTGAGTACCTTTGCATCCAATGAAATCCACTACACTACACCATCAAACGCTCACGTTACCACCAGTGTTCCTGAAGGAAAAAACACTTTGTATCCCATGAGAACAACACTTACCCCAACAAAGTCCTACAATGTCGTACGTTACCACCAGTGTCCCTGAGGCAGTGAGACAATTTGTATCCCACGAGATCCACACTTTCTCCGCCAGTGCGACAATAATCTATTATGAGTACCTTTTCGTCCCATAAGATCCACACATACTCCACCATGTCCTACGTTACCACAATCTGAGTGACTTTCCATCCCATGAGATTCACACTTTCTTCACGATGTCCTACGTTACCACCAGTGTCCCCGAAGGCGGTGAAACAATGAATGATGCATCCAGTGAATTGACAGATTTATCTGGCGTTCTGTATGCTGGGGTTATTGAGGTCTGCGGTGAGTAGTCTGTGCTGTTGAGTGATTCATGTAAGCGGATTCTATTGAGAGCATCGTACAGTGATTGATTGTTTACAGCACTGTTCAGTGGACTTCGTGATTGATTCTGAAAATAAAGAGATAAATGATTTGGTAGCCTGCTTGCAGCCCGAAATTTTGGAAATCACGGTCTGCTAAACTGGAAGCGTAATCGTGTTCTGGGACGTTTCATTACCAGGAAACAAAAAGCAATGTACCTGAATTTCTCTTTAAATACAAATTTGTTTGGGAGATTAGGCGCCTTCAGATCAGTGTAATTAATTACTTTTATTGTATTATATTGTAGACCAGGGCCAATGCAACGATCTATATGCACTCGGAGTGGAACTAAATCAAGGTATTAATTCCCTCTACTTACCTCAGGTTTTTCAAGAATTCTATTCAGTCTTTCCAAATGTTCATTCTGTCTCATGACGATGTTAACTTTATCTCTCAACTCCAAGTTTTCTTTCTCCATCACAGACAATCTTGTCTCAGCCTCGCGGAGGTTTCTCAAATGTTCCCGGATGATTTCTTCGCTTTCTGTTAACCTGAAACAAGATTACTCCTGTAAATATCAACGACAACGTACAACTTGGAAAATGTATATAGTTAAAATACTCATTAATAATGCATAAACCTTGTGGAAAATCATGTCAGCCATAATATGTCACGTGGAGTGACTTTATATCTGATAAAACTCATCTTCATTAGTATTCTTTATATAATTGTTCATCCTAATTAGTATGATTATATAATTGTTCATCCTAATTAGTATGATTATATAATTGTTCATCCTAATTAGTATGATTATATAATTGTTCATCCTAATTAGTATTCTTTTGTAGTCGTATTTTAAGCTATTCAAAACACTCGTTGTTTCGTTGCCTTACCTCGTTAAAAGATCTTGTTTCTCTTCCACCAGTTGCTTTCTGACGCCATCAGTTGTTTGTTTCCATTCTTCTTCCTTCTGGATTTTCTTACGAGACAACTCGAGAGTGTTCTGAAGTGACAACATGGCCGCGTTCGCCGTTCTCTTTTCTCGCTCAAATTTCTCTCTGAAATACACAAACAAGAACAATAGATAATGACGTCACAAGGCTTGATGCCCGCAAGGAATGCTGGTCTTAGTAGTCATCGTCCGGGAAAATTTCGATACTGGTCATTTTGAATTGTTTAATTTTTCCGGGCGATGACTATTAAGACCAGCATTCCTTGCGGGCATGATGCCTTGTGACGACATTATGCATAAGGTCTATTGCACGAAATTTTCAAAACAATGAAAAGATAATGGAACATTAAGATCACAGAATCATGACTGGCTGACACCAGTGGCGAAGACAGCCCGAACATTTGGTCATGCTATGCAAATATTAAATCATTATCATTATTCATTTCTTTAGAAATTGATTGTTTTCACGGTCTATAAACACGGAAATATTTGCATAGCATGATCAAATTGTCGGGCTGGCTTCGCCACTGACTGACACATTTGTCATCCTAAGGCAATTCTATTAGTAGACAAATCAAACTTACTTCAAAGATTGTATTTTATGTATCGCCTTCATCTTCCTCCTCTCACACTTGCTCTCCAGATACTCAATTCTTTCAGCAGCCACAACTAGATCAACTTGAAGCTGGTCGTTTGCATGACGGATTTCGTTCAATTTCTCTACCACAGTTTTACCTTCATCTTCAACCATTTTATGCTAAAAACAGCATCGATACACAAAAGTAAATTGAACCGCGAGGAACATACATCACTAACAATCACTACCAGCACCCCAAGCTCTCTCTCATTAATAATTCATGAGAAAACACACAAGAAATCATGACCGTGAAGGAGTTTGTATATCTGATGACATGGCACAGAATAAAGACTATACAAAAGCCCGACGTCTTGGTCACAGAATACTATACAGAAGTCCATCTCCATTGTTTTTTGCGTAAGCGTCATTCGTCATGATTCGTCACTCAGCAAGTACCGTAAACAGAAGCAGTCACCCCCGTGGACGTGCGCCATTTCTAGTATTTCCAGGGGGGGACTGCTTCTGTTTACGGTACTTGCTGAGTGACGAATCATGACGAATAGAGCTTACGCTAAAAACAATGGAGATGGACTTCTGTGCAGTATTCTGTGTCTTGATTTTTCTTATGATTTTGGGTAACCGTAATTCGTCATCAAAATGCTGACGCCATGGTTTCTAGCCAGTAAGTTTATGAGAGGCTTCACCCCCCTGATAGTATTCAAAATGGCGGACGTCCAGGGGGGATGCCTCTCATAAGCGCACTGGGTAAGACCTGGCAGCGTTTACGCTTTTTCGGCTCAGTCGACCTTCTGTGTGTCTTTATTCTGTGGCCATGGATCCAAGGATAGTTGAAAAATATCGACAGTGTTTTTATGATCCATGCTCATACAAAACCCCGTTGATTTTAGGTAAATCACCAAATATTTTTCATGACTATTGAAGAATAAACAAACTTTCACACTAACTCGCTGGAAATACTATACATGTTAAATTTCTTACATCGTCGGAAACTTTGCGTAGTTTGTTCTGCAGTACTTCTACTTTATGTTCATAATCTTTGACAATTTTCTGAAGTTCATCAATTTGGTCGTAGGCCTGATTTTCTCTGCCATGAAGCATGTCCACTTGTCGTTTCAGCTCATCGATGGTAAGACGATGTAGAGATCTAATATGGAAGCAGTGTAAAAATAATTATCAGAACATTTTCTTTTCATCCAACAGTACGATCACCCGTCATTCCTTTATATAAAGAACACTGAAACTAAAGCCCTGGGCAAACTAGGAAACATTGTTGTGGAAACATTTGTGATTCTCGATGTTTGCTCAAATGTTTCCCTGTTTGCCCACCCGTGGAAACATTGTTGCGGAAACAAAATTTGCTTCCCGAGAAGCAAAAATGTTTCCTAGCAAATTCAGAAACATTTTATATTTCCCTATGTTTCTCACTAATGTTTCCTAGTGTTTGCCCACTCTTGGAAACATGGCGAAACATTGGTAGGAAACAATGTTTCCTAGTTTGCCCAGGGCTTAACTCTATTTACACTAGATTGCTCTATCAGTTCTGGACTGTTCTCCCTGGAGGTCCAGTCACAGCTATCCCTTATTGTCCATGGCTTACCACAGAAGAAACCTAAACTAAACTATAAGTTCTAAAGTGCATTTCTAGAGCTCCGGTAAAGATCATCTCTTTTCTCTAACCTGTTCTGTTCCTCGTCATCAAGTTGTGATTTCAATGTAAAACTTTCCTCTCTCGTCATCTCCAGTTCAGCTTTCATTTGATACGCTTCACCAAGATCTTTCTGACTTCTTTCTAGATCTTGTTGTACGTTCTCTTTTTCTCGTTGCATCGACATCAACTGAAAGGAAGGTGCGAGGTGTTTATTGATTTCGTGTTGTTACAAGAGTAAAAGCAAAGTGCTATCACCTTCTTTGAAGATTTCAAAGACTACCTTCAACTCGGCTGTTTCGGCTCTTTGTTCTGCAGTATCCCTGGCAACCATCAAGCTGACGACATCAGCATCTTTCTTCTGTAAACTATCTTCAGTTAACTGGTACATCTGAGATTTCTGAAAGACATGATGTGATAGTACCTTCGTAAGAATTGAGGATTATGATATGCAACTAACGTGATTTATCAGTTCCGCCTAAACTGGCTTCTCTTTCAAGAGCGGTCCAGTAAGGGCTATCACTTATCGGATCAATGTTTACTGAAGGAGGAATTTGAAATAGCGCGAGAAATCTGCGGTGTTTGGTACAGTGTAGAGTCAAACTGGAAGCACTCTTCTCACAGGCGACGGAGGGGACATTCTAATCAGACAATTGTATATTGCAGGAATCAACTTCAAAATCTGGTAACAAAGATGAAAGCAAATGATAAAACGACTGTACCATCAAACCCTCTAGTACTACATGTGGCAAAACAACTAGTGCTTCATCTCACCCTCTCTAGTTCTCTCTCTAACTGTCCTTTATCTGCTTCGATCGTAGCCAACCGCTCCATGAGGGATTTAGTTTGTCCCCAGGCCTTTGCCAGCTCGCTTTCTAAAGTACTGTTTTTGTTCTCCAGTGTTTGACGAAGACGACTTTCAAACTCGAGTGCCGTACTGGCCTTGGTTCCAGTCCTACTCGTCGCGTTGAACTCACTTCGCAGATGACCAAGTTCCTGCAAGTCAAATATACGTTTACACACAAACAAACAGAGACACAAACAGACAAACAAACAGACAAACAAACAGACAAACAAACAGACAAACAAACAGACAAACAGACAAACAAACAAACAAACAAACAAACAAACAAACAAACAAACAAACAAACAAACAAACAAACAAACAAACAAACAAACAATGTTAGCAGGGTTGGTTGGGTAAGCCACTGACCCTGATATTCCCCGATGTATCGTATCTGTACTCCGTGATCAGGCGACACGAGTCATAAACCACCTTTACCCTCGAGTCGATCAGGTTGAACTGCCGGCTCTCAGATGAAGTAAAGATGATTAGCACCTACTTTAGTGATGACTGGCCTTCCAGTTACTCAATCCAGCTTTATAACCAGATCAGTAGACATAAGTCTCCTACATACCTCTTCTCGTTGTCTCAATAAAGAACTGAAATCTTTGCTCTCCTTCACCGCTTGTTCAAGATGACTTGCTAACTTGTGTCTTTCAACTGCATACGTTTCACGTTCATGTTGCATTTCTGTGCGCAGCTGTGTAATCAGTGAATCATATTTCGACTAAAACAGAGATGAATCTAAAGTTAGTTCTCCAGCGAATGACATTCGAGGGGAAATGTTAAACAGCTGTGGGAAATTCGTTTGAATGAATATTTGCTGTTGAAAATTTGAAAGAAACCTTAACACCCATGTCCCAGTATGGGCGCAACAACATATGGTTGACAGACATTATTCCTTGAATTTAAAACCATGGTCAGCTAGAACACTATATGTTTATGCACATGCAGATTTAGCACAAAAATACTCCGTTGGTCTGAAAGAAATTTTGTCTCCAGGTTGTGCTCCCAGGAATAAAAATATTTTTTCCTACCCTGGATCATTCTTATACCATCAACTAAACCAAGCTTACTTACTGGTAGCAGACTAGCAGTATCAGGGGATCCCCCCCCCCACCTACCCCAGCGCAGCTACTCAAGCTAGGAGTTTGTGTTTGCTCTTGTTACATGCAAGACTACAAAACGTAAATACAGTACAGTGTAAAGTATAGTGTTTAATACCTGACTTTCCAACGCGGCATCGTGTTGTTTCAATAATTTCTCAGATAAAACCCTCAGTTCTTCACGTAAAGTCTCACACTCCTGTCTCATATTGCTCAGAGAACCCACACTCATGTCAAGTCTCTGGTTCGTATCTGTAAAGTAAGGAAACATAAGAACATTGTACATACCTTCAAGATCGATTTACACGACACAACTTTTGCCTTAAACTATCGCATGCAACCTGCTTACAACTTGAGTTGTATTGTGTATATCAAGCACACAACTCACTTACGTTGTCGTAGGTGAGTTGTGTGTTTGATTCACACAGTACAACTCAAGTTGTAAGCAGGTTGCATGCGACAGTTTTAGGCAAAAGTTGTGTGTGTAAATCGGCCGTTATGAAATTGTGATATCCAGTATTCATTCTGAAAGTCCCTGTGACCAGTTCATCTCTGGTTCAGCGTTCTAATCACAGAGCCATGACACTTACAGTATAAGATAAGCTTTGCAAATACGATTCAATGTGCGTTATATACCTATACTGGTCAGTTGTCAGAGAGCTGCTGGTACATTAAAGGAGAATTTCCACTTACAGAGAAATATTTCGTCGTCGAAATACTTCGCTTGATTTCTTTTGATTTCTGACCATTCGAATAAATCAGTTCTACTTGAGCGGTTACAATTCAAAAAATTGAGCGGAAAAATTTCGATAGCAAAATTTTTGACAGTGAAATTTTTCTTGGAAGTGGAAATTCAGCAAATGTCCAAGCTTACAGCCCTGGGCAAACTAGGAAACATTGTTGCGGAAACATTGTTTCCTACCAATGTTTCGCCATGTTTCCAAGAGTGGACAAACACTAGGAAACATTAGTGAGAAACATAGGGAAACACCAAATGTTTCTGAATTCGCTAGGAAACATTTTTGCTTCTCGGGAAGCAAATTTTGTTTCCGAAACAATGTTTCCACGGGTGGGCAAACAGGGAAACATTTGTGGAAACATCACGAATCACAAATGTTTCCACAACAATGTTTCCTAATTTGCCCAGGGCTTAAAGCAAGAGCTTTGGTTTCATATACACGTGACGTTTTACTAAATGAAGTATCTACCTGTGTTGCGATGTCTTTCATAAGAAACTACGCCTTCTTGTTCAGCCAGCTTTCGCTCTGTTTGTTGAAGCTGTTTTAAATTAAACACAGTATATTGAGCATAGGATTTGAAATTTGTTCACTCGCTATTCTGTTAAATGAATGCAACCCTCGAACAAATTAAATTCACGATAAACATTATTTGTCTCCTACTGTACCTTCTCATGAATCTCAGAGACTTTTCGTTCTTGCGATAGAACAATCGATTGTAGGGAAGACTTCTCTTGTTCTAACTGATCAATTCGCAATTTCTGACTCTCCACGTCCACTTTCTAAACAAGGCAAATAATAGACATAACAATGCGAATTATTTTGTGTGAGAAATCTTGCTTCGTAAAGCGAGCTCGCAAGAATTTGGAGGACTATGTACGGTGTCTGAAGAAGGAGTGTCACTGGAGCAGTAGTTTGTCCATACATGCGCCTCCCATTAGTGCTGTGCAAACTCCGGGTTTTTCACCTCCGGCTCTAGCTCCGGCTAAAAAGAGCCGGCAAAACACCGACCCTGAAAACCCCCAGCGTAAAAACAACCGACCCTGAAAGAACAGCTGCACTATGCCATCTACATTCCAGATTTCAACACCCACGATTGATTAAAATATCGTGTAAAACCTTGCCTTACCTGTTTCTTTCCTTGCTCAATACATCTATTCAGTTCAGCGACGAGTTCATTGCGAGTTTTCTCCAAGCTTTCCACCTGTCCGCTTGTCTCTTGTTCCCTAGCAACGCTGGCTGATAACGAAGCATTCAGGTCCTGATTTGAATTAAACAAACGCGTATTAGGAAGACGGAGACAAGAGATAAGCGAGGAAGGAAAGGTTTCGTATCTAACAATAGGAAGATCTAGCAAATACAATGAAATGGACAACTTGCATGTTAGACTAAATTTTAATCTAAGTAAAGAGAAGGGAATCCAACACAACAGTTAAAAAGAACATAATGAAATTAGTAAAACTGCAAAACTTGGTTGCGAAATGTTGTAAAATACGGAAAATATAGCCTTGCGAAGTTTGCACATTTTCAGTATATTTGTATTACGTGCGGAAATTGTTACCATTTTCGGCTCAAAAATGTTACCTCAAAAATGGTAACAATTTCCGCATGTAATACAAACATACTGAAAATATGCAAACTTCGCAAGGCTATATTTTCTGTATTTTACAACATTTCATAACCAAATTTTGCAATTTTACTAATTTTAATAAGTTCTTTACATTTACTTTTTTTTGCCTAAATCAAAAATTAGTCTAACATACAAGTTGTCTATTGTGCATGGCCCAGGGGATATATTTGGTAAAGTCGTTCCAGACACACTCACGGTCACTATCGCCGCTCTAGTGGTAATCTTAGGAAGTGAAGCACATACAGAGTGGTTAGCACAGGTATATGTAATACCTTTCGTGATTTCGTCTCAGCGATCACGGTTTGATTTCTGCAATATGCATTGTCTGATTAAAATTTCACTTCACTCACATATGAAAAGGTTTTTCCGATTCTCTGGTTTTCAGTGGGACTGAAGCAATACGAATATCCCTAAATGGACCTCTAGGGAGAACAGTTTAAGAGTGATCGATAATCTAGTACCGATGTAATAGTTTGATTTATTTTAGTTTAAGGAACAATTCTGTATATATGTAAGACCTGCTTCAGTTCCGAGATCTGAGCACGGAGTGAAGTGACTTCTTGCGAAGTTGATTCATGTTTTCCCGCGTCTTCGTTATATTTTTCATTCAACTGTTCCGCTTCTTGTTTGATACGTAGAATGACCTGTAACGAGAACAATCTTCCCATTTGTACACAACAGATAATAGACGAGAAATTTTCCTGAAAGTTACTTATTTCAAGGAGGTTGTTTTGTTCAACATGCTAAAGGTCCCTATATATAGACCTTTCCCCTTTTGAGTGAAATTTTGATCTAGACAAGTCTGGACAAAAATGTCATGACAGCTTGAAAGAGCATCACAAAATTAGTAATATTCCAAAGTTTCGTTGCGAAATGTTGTAAAATGCGGATAATATAGCCCTGCGAAGTTTGCCGTTTTTCAGTCATTTTGTATTACAAACGGGAAATTGGTAATCAGATGATCAAACTGATTACCAATTTCCCATTTGTAATGCAAAATGACTGAAAAACGGCAAACTTCGCAAGGCTATATTATCCGCATTTTACAACATTTGGCAACGAAACTTCGGAATATTACTAATTTTGTGATGCTCTTTCAAGCTGTGATGAAATTTTTGTCCAGGCATATCTAGATCAAAATTTCACTCATAAGGGGAAAGGTCTATTGGCTGCGGGGAACGCATTCTAAAGTTTTCTCTGGAACGCATTCTAAAGTTTTCTCTGGAACATGTTCGGAATGATGTGGAACACATATGTGGATAAGATCTTGTCCGAAATACCTTAGACAAATATGAATGTTTCACGGGAGAATAAACAATGTCTTATACAACAGTTCACCCTTCAAACGCATTGGTCAATGGTCCCTTAATAGTAGCGGTAGTCCAATCTGAACCTCTCTGATGTAAACGACGGTGCCATACCTCATCATACTCATCTTTAGTTCTTGTCAGTTCATTACGAAGGTCGATCGCCTCCGAAGTTGTGAGAGAAAGTTGTTGTTGTAATTGGTTCATCTAAAACATCAATAGTAAGTTAGCCTCTTAGACTATGCGAGGGCAGCGTGGCCCCAAGACTCTCTAGTGTCTGCAGCCAAGATTTTAGAATACCACAAACGTAGACTAACCTCATTTTTCAATTCATTCTCAATTTTCACCGATTGTTGTTCTTTCTCATTGATGGTTTTCTCGCGTTCAGCCAATTGAAGAGTCAGTTGATCAATGATATTTCGCTGTTCAACGGTAGTTTCATTTGCAGCTTCCAGTTCTAATGTTAGTTTCTCCTTAGACTCAGTAACTTCACGAATTTGGGTTAGGAATCTAGATAATGTGAGGATGTATTAAATGTTGCTGGAAGACGCAGGTATTTGAGCACAATGCAAAGTTTTAGTTCTGGCAAGATGAGTTCTGAACTAAATCTACACGGCCAAAGAAAAATACGATTAAAAACGTAAACGAAGAACACTGTTATATGGGGATAGGGGGATTGAAGGTTTCCAACGCCATCTTGAATCTATTATTTTTACCACTGTTTTTGCACCCCTTGCAAATTTACCTATGGGGAATTCCATTGTGTTTGCATCCCTTGCACTATTGTGTTTCATTATGGCGTTGGAAACCTTGAATCTTCCTATTAAAACCGCGATGTACAGTACCTTTCAACAGACGATTGTTCTTGAGATAGATTCTTGTCCTACAACAAAACATACAACATTACATTAATTCTATTCACTTCCTGTTCATGTGAAAAGTGTGCAGGGCTACACTAACCTTCTCCATATATACTTGTTGTAAGTTTGAAAGATCACGTTCTGCTTGTTGTAACCTGTTGTCACTATGCTTCTTCTCCGTCTCCAGTTTGCCTAACTTGATCTGGAAAGAAGAGAAATATTGTGAGGTTTACATATTTATTTATTTATTTATTTATTTATAAACTTTGCCGCCAAAAATTTATACAACGACAACGGCGCAGGTACATCAACACAGCGTCAACCAATTACGT